>CM022303.1:99972310-100197362 GCA_011799875.1 Thinopyrum elongatum | reverse complement strand
TGTTACTTGGAAAGGCGGGTCGACCCTGAGGGGTACCCGCGGTGGTGGAGGCGGGTTGCCAGTGTGGTGCCGAGTGGTGAATACGAGGCGCGGCCGGGCATTCTTAGCCCTTGCAGCAAGTCCTCGAGACGGGGCGACGGGGTCACATCTTTTCGTGAGTCTCTGCTCGTTTCCGCAGCCCCTAGTCCTAACGATTTGGATATTTGATCTGAGCAGGCCTCTGGTCTGATAGCCATAACCATCACGTGGGCATAGTATGGGCGTTCTGCATCGTCCATCAGCCGAAACTCTGTCAGACGTCCAGTTCAGCATGGCGCACGGACGGACCGGCGCCCTCCTGGTGCCAGCTTCTCCCTGCGCGCAACGACTCGGAGTGCACAGGGCGATGGCCCAAGACCTCTGAGCGCTTAGGATGTAGACCGACGGGGACCTCTCTGCTGAGCTTGTAGGTAGGGTTGCGATGTGTCGTTTGGCCGAGGCCGGGCATGACCCAGGAAAGTGTGTCCGCCGAAGTTAATCTCGCGTTGTTGGTAAGTTGGTGCACCCCTGCAGGAGAACATTTCTATCGATAGCCGGTCCTACGGTAAAGACACTCGGAGTTTTATCCTGATTGATACAATTTAGAACTGGAACCTGTGATGAGACCTGTATATATGGCTCTGGGATTGCTTCTCGCAGGGAGTCGAGAAGGGATCTCAGACGAGGTTGATGAATGTATGGCTCTGGGATTGCTTTCTCGCAGGGAGTCGAGAAAGATCTCTGGGTGAGGTTGATATTATACTGCTACATTATATGGTATTGTTCTACTCTCTTCTACTGCTGCAAGACCGCTGAAGATGCTAGTCTTCGTAGACTAGGCCTTCTCTCTATTCTGGCATTTCTGCAGCCCAGTCCACATATACAGCCTCCCCTTGAAAATGTTGCATATGTAGTGTAGATCCTTGCTTGCTGAGTACTTTTGAGTACTCACGGTGCTTTGTTTTCCTTTTTCTCCCCATATCAGTTTGAGTGACCGAGGACGGACCCCCTGAGACAGATGCCCCGACGATCGCTACTACTACCCCAGAGGATGGATACTACTACGAGTTGACTGACGACCAGGAGTAGATCGGAGGTCCCAGGCAGGAGGCCTTCGCCTTTCGATCGTAGTGTTTTTTATTTTGCCCCGCCTTTCTAAAGGCCTTTCTGTACTTTCTTTTATATCTGTACTCAGATATCTGACGTTCCGCTGACGCTTGTTCCAAGCTTATGTTTCGAGCCCTCGAGGCCCTGGCTTGTAATATAACTTGTATGACTTTATTTATGTTTTAGATTTGTTTTGTGATATCTTCCCGCGATCCTTAGGCTTGATCGTGTGCATTTGCGTGTATGATTAGTGCACGTTCGGGCCGGGGGCGTCACAAGTTGGTATCAGAGCCGACTGCCTGTAGGAACCCCCTTTCCAACTCCTTGGCCGAAGTTGAGTCTAGAAACCGGAAAACTATTTTACTAACTTGGCTGTGTGTGCTCGGGCCCATGTCGCCAATTGGGTGGTATTAGGATCTTTTATTCCTCATCTTACTCTGGGACTCTGACCTCTCTCCCTTTCGGTTAACTAAAGTTACTAACGCCGACACTCAGGACTCGTAATTCTCGTCCACCCGAAGAGCTGGAATCTGTGCGATTTCCCTGATATTGATCTGATTAGTCTGATATCATTTTCCTTTCCATTGTTTTGTTTAACCTTTCTCTTCGAGATCGGTTATACTTCTCCTTGTCTTTTGACATCATGAGTTTCCTCTGGTTCAGATATGGTTTCGTTACAGGACTTCCCAGGTCACAGAAGGGTCACGATGCTATTCTTGTCGTTGTCGACCAACGCTCTAAAGTTGCACACTTTCTGCCTGTCAAGGAGACGATCACTGCTAGTCAGTTAGCAGAGTTATATATCTCCAGAATTGTTTCACTCCACGGTATTCCAAAAGAGATCAGTTCAGACCGTGGCAGCATATTCACTGGTCATTTCTGGGAAAGTTTCAAAAGGCTATGGGAACTCATATTACCTGAGTTCAGCTTATCATCCTCATATCCAAGGCCAAGTTGAACGAGTTAATCAAGTGCTTGAAGACATGTTGCGAGCTTGTGTTATATCGTTTGGCAAGAAGTGGGAAGAATCTCTTCCTATGCCGAGTTCTCCTATAACAACAGCTATCAGCCAGTCTGAAAATGGCCCCCTTTGAAGTCTCTCTTGGACGTAATGTGTCGAACCCCTCTGAATTGGTCAGAAACTGGGGAACGACCGCTCGTGGGTCCAGATATTATTCAACACGCCGAAGAACAAGTCCGTATTGTTCGAGAAAACCTCAAGGCAGCTCAAGACCCCAGAAGGCAACTATGATCGCAAACGATGGGGTTTGACTTATCAACCTGGTGATCAAGCTTATCTTCGTGTCACTCGTATGAAAGGCACTCACCGTTTTGGAATCAAGGGCAAGCTAGCTCCGCGCTACATTGGTCCTTTCCGCATTGTTGCCAGACGTGGTCAGGTGGCATAATAATTGGAGTTGCCGCCGCAATTCTCTCATATCCACACGTCTTCCACGTGTCGCAGCTTCGTCAATGCTTCAAGGAATCTCCGCACCGAGCTGTGGATCACGAGATGCTCGAATTGCATGATGACCTTTCTTATAAGGAGCATCCGATCCGCATTCTCGATGAAGCTGAACGTCGAACCCGTCAGAAGGTTACCAAGTTCCTCAAAGTACAGTGGTCAAATCATACTGAAAATGAAGCCACTTGGGAACGCGAGGATAATCTTCGTGCGGAATACCCCGAACTTTTTCCTTCTACTTCTAATTCTCGGGAGAATTCTTGTTAGTGAGGAGATTTGTAACACCCCGGTGGTTAACTACAGTAATCCCATTTTGATTATGCCACGTCAGCATGATTAACAGTGCATGTCATCATTTGCATCATAATGCATTTCAGCTTCTAACTCAAATCCAAATTTAAATGAAAGTGGAAATAAAAGTTGTTCAAACTGGAAAACCAAATGTGCCTCATGTTGCAATATTCCCATAGCATTTGTAAAAATGATGCAACATTAGTTGAAATTGTAAAAGGACTCGAACAACTAGAAACAGCAGCAACATAGCACTATTCAATCCTTTTTCAATTTAAATAAATCCAAACAAAAAGATATGGACCCCAAACCAATTTCTAGCAGTGACAAATAATACACTGTAAATAATGGAGCAAGTCTCATATTTACAAAAGTCTTTTGGACTAAAAATAAAAGACAAAACGAAAAAGGAAAAAAGGAATAAAGAAAAACGAAATAAAAAAAAGGAAAACCTCCCCTTCCCCCCCCCCCCCCCCACGACTGGGCCAACCCAGCTGGCCTCAGCCAACCAGGCCGGCCCACAGCCCCTGGCTAAACACCCCCCCCCGAACCCTAGCCACCGGTCACCCCACTCCCCCCCCACTCGATCCCCTTTCCCCTGGATCGGATCGGGGCAGAGGCGCCCGATCCCGACCCCGCCGCCCCCGCGCGCCGCCCAGCGGCCTGACGCCGCGCCGCGCGCCGCTCGCGTCGCCGCCTTCTCCTCGCCCTCGCCCGTCGCGCCTCCTCGTCTCCCTCCCACGCCGTGACCCGACGACTCGCGTCGCCCGGAGCCACCCCGACGCCCTCGACACCACGCCGCCGCCCGCGGACTCGCCGCCGCCCGAGGACCTCGCCGCCGTCGCTTCCTCGCCTCCCTCTCTACCGGACCATCAAGCCTCGCCGCCCCCCCCCGTTCCTCTCCGCGGCCGTGAGCCCCTCTCCTTCACTCCTCTCCTCTGCACTCGAACGCGCCCCCTCCCGCACTGCACCGCCACTCGCCGAACCCCGTCCTGCGCCGCGTTGCCTCTGCTCTGCCACATCCAGCCGCGCGCCGACCCGTGCTGCTGCTGCTCGCTGCGCGCGCTCGCCCCCATCCCCCATGTGCCTTGCCGCACATCCGCGCCACGCCGCGCTTCCCCTCGTCCCCACGACTCACCCCCCCTCACCCGCGCTGCAGCTGCTCGTCGTTCGCCGGCGCCTTCCCGCGCCTCCACCCCTACCGCGCGCGGCCACCGCGCCGTCGCCCGCCCGCGCCCCCCTAGCGAGCCCCATGCCCCGTGCCCGTGGTGGCCCGACTTGTCCGGCCCCACGCACCGCGCCGCGGACATGTCCGCCCCTGGGCCACTGACCCCAGGGCCCCACCCCAAACGTTTTTTTTTTGAAAAAAAAATTATAATTATAAAAATATTAGTTAGTTATTAATTAAGTTAATTAACCCTATTTAGATTAGTCTAATTAATTAATTAGTTTAATAAATGTTAATTAATTAGTTGATCACTAATTAGCCTAATGTGAGTATACAGGTGGGACCACTGGTCCTGACGTCATGCTGACGTCAGCAAGACACTGTTTCGGATAATGTTAATTTAAATAATTAATTAAATTCCAGAAATTAATAAAATCTTTAGAAAATCATATAAATAATCCGTAGCTCAGATGAGAATACTTTGTACATGAAAGTTGCTCAAACGACGAGACGAATCTGAAATCGCGGTCCGTTCGCCCGTCACGCGTCCCTAACTACCGAACTTGCAACCGTTCCCCTCTTATCCTCTGTCCGATAATTCCAAAGACCCGGGAAATATCGTCCGATATTCTCCTCGTCTGTTACGTGTGATGTGCGTTAACTGCTACCCCTAGCACCGTGTATCGTATTGTCATGCTCATGTTTGCTATATATTTATCGCTTTTCCTCCCCTCTTCTCTCTCATCGAGCCCGACCCCGACGTCGTCCCCGAGACCGACGCAGCTCCGATCCCGAAGACACCATAGACGACCTCCCTTGCCGCCGAGCAACCAGGCAAGCCCTCCCTTGACATACCGATATCGCCATCTGATTTCTCATGCTTGCATTAGAATTACCTGCTGTCTGCTTTACCTATTCTGATGCATACCTGTTCATTAGACCTGCTGTTGATTTTACTACATATCCTAAACTGTTTTTCTAGGCTGGGTAGAGACCTATCAGTGATCCCACTTATCCGACTGCCGCGCTGGATCTTCAGAAGACCGTCAATGGGATTGAAGACCAGGACCCGCACCGCACATCACCCCCCTTGTTGTAACGACCACTGCACTTACACTATCGATGCCGGGTGAACCTCTTGTAGCACTTCTGATGTTAACTCTGAGATAGCTATTCGGTCGTGGTCATCGAGGGTTCTCCTTCACGCTTCCGATAACGACGCTGTCGTCACACCTCAAGTGTGACCCAGTGAGGGTGTATCCTCCTAGTTCACCTTGACGGATACATCGAGTGGGAATTCAATGAGGGTGATACCTCGGTTTCCCTGATGTTATGGACCACAGGATACTTGGACTTTACAATGTTACTTGGAAAGGCGGGTCGACCCTGGGGTACCGCGTTGGGTGTGAAGGCGGGTTGCCAGTGGTGGTGCCCGAGTGGTGAATACGGGCGCGGCCGGGCATTCTCTAGCCCGTTGCAGCAAGTCCTCGAGACGGGGCGACGGGGTCACATCTTTCGTGAGTCTCTGCTCGTTTCCCGCAAGCCCCTAGTCCTAACGATTGGATATTTGATCTGAGCAGGCCTCTGGTCTGATAGCACTAACCATCACGTGGCTAGTATGGGCGTTCGGCATCGTAGCATCAGCCGAAAGCTCTGTCAGACGTCCAGTTCAGCATGGCGGCACGGACGGACCGGCGCCCTCCTGGTGCCAGGCTTCTCCCTGCGCGCAACGACCTCGAGTGCACAGGGCGATGGCCCAAGACCTCTGAGCGCTTAGGATGTAGACCGACGGGGACCTCTCTGCTGAGCTGTAGGTAGGGTTGCGATGTGTCGTTTGGCCGAGGCCGGGCATGACCCAGGAAAGTGTGTCCGGCCGAAGTTAATCGAGCGTGTTGGGTAAGTTGGTGCACCCCTGCAGGAAGAACATTCTATCGATAGCCGGTCCTAGGTAAGGACACTCGGGTTGTATCCTGATTGATACAATTTAGAACTGGATACCTGTGATGAGACCTGTATATATGGCTCTGGGATTGCTTCTCGCAGGGAGTCGAGAAGGGACTCAGGACAGGTTGATGAATGTATGGCTCTGGGATTGCTTTCTCGCAGGGAGTCGAGAAAGGATCTCTGGTGAGGTTGATATTATTACTGCTACATTATATGGTATTGTTCTACTCTTCTACTGCTGCAAGACCGCTGAAGATGCTAGTCTTCGAGAAGGACTAGGCCTTCTCCTATTCTGGCATTTCTGCAGCCCAGTCCAATATACGCCTCCCCTTGAAAATGTTGCATATGTGTGTTAGATCCTTGCTTGCTGAGTACTTTTGAGTACTCACGGTTGCTTTGTTTTCCTTTTCTCCCCATATCAGTTTGACTGACCAGAGACGGAGCCCCCTGAGACAGATGCCCCGACGATCGCTACACTACTACCCAGAGGGGATACTACTACGAGTTGACTGACGACCAGGAGTAGGATCGGAGGGTCCCAGGCAGGAGGCCTTCGCCTTCGATCGTAGTGTTTTATTTTGCCCCGCCTTTCTAAAGGCCTTTCTGTACTTTCTTTTATATCTGTACTCAGATATTGATGCTTCCGCTGACGCTTGTTCGCAAGCTATGTATTCGAGCCCTCGAGGCCCTGGCTTGTAATATAAAGCTTGTATGACATTTATTATGTTTTAGGTTGTGTTTGTATATCTTCCGTGAGTCCTTAGGCTGATCGTGTGCTTTTTGCGGGTATGATTAGTGCACGATTCGGGCCGGGGGCCGTCACACTTAACCCATCTCGACATAGAAGGGAGCCGCTAACTAGATCTTGTCATAGTAGGGACATGCTGCACGTTCCTTAATTGCACGATCTTTCCCGAAGTAACACTTCAGATCCACAGTGCCAATGCCACGAACAGAAGCATGTGACCCATTCCCCATTAGGACGGAAGAATCCCTTGCGACCTGATAAGAAGTAAACAGGGAGACGTCAGCACCACATGACGTTAGCACCGAATCAATCCACCATGAAGATGATTGAAATACTGAAAGCACAATAGGTAAATTACCATACCCATCAGTATTGCTAGCGGTCACCAGTTGACAGTCTTGGAGCTCGTTTTCCCTTTGCGGTCTGCACGTTAGGGCATTCCTTGGAAAAGTGTCCGGGCCCCACAGGCGTAGCACTCAGCTCAGCCTTGTTGAATCTTCTTCTGAAGGTAGTAGTCTTGGTAGGCTTGTTGAAAACAGGTTTGTTTTTCCCTGTGTCTGGTTCTGTGGGTACCTCTGCACCATATTGGCGGTAGGCTGAACCTCACCCTCCTTTCTCAGTAGTGTCTTTAGACCGAGCTTTGCTTCAACATCAAGAGTGCAATCAGATTTTCAACTGATATCTCCTGTCTCTTATGTTTCAGAGTTGTGGCGAATTCCTCCATGAAGGAGGCAACTTTGCAATCATGCACCCAGCCATGAATTTGTCGAGTAGAACACATTTAAGGAGTTCAAGTTCTTTCACAATGCACTGTATCTCATGAGCTGTTCAACCACAGAACGGTTATTCACCATCTTGTAATCATAAAACTTCCATGAAGTACAGTTCACTCGTGCATCTGTTGCACGAATTTTGCATTCAGTCATCCCACAGAGTCTTTCCGTCATCTATGTGCATGTACACATCACACAGACGGTCAGCAAGAACACTCAGAATGCATCCCACAAACATGTATTAGCTTCCTGGAATTTTCTCTGATCTCGTCTTCACCAACATTCCCTCTGGAGCACCAAACACTAACGTGGAGGGACTTTCAGAGCAGTAAGCCAGAGCGTGGTCTTCACCTGCCCCCTCTTAAAGTGCACACCGGTAAATTTATCCGGCCTCAGTGGCATCAGCGAATCCAGCGCATAGTTAACTCAGGAAACTGCCTACAGTTAGGTTTTTGGATTGTTGGAAATTAGGCAGTTCATGATTAATTCCAGTAAATAATTCATGACTAGAACAGATACTAGCATGCAAAAATCTAGCAAACTAGAAGAACAACAAGACATGCATAACAGCAGCGAACACGAAACAATAGCTATAGAGAGACGGACATGAACAGATGATGTTGGAACGTACTGTGCGTTAGCTATTGTGGGTGCGACGGTGTTGAGAACGATGTTGAGACGATCTGCTGCGGAGGGTGACGGTGATGAGACGCGATGAGTAGCCCGCCCGACTTGGACGGAAGACGACCCGTGATGACGAATTTGAGCAGTCGCGCAGAGCGCTTCCAAAAACCTAATTCGTCCTCTCCCGTGAGATCCAAGGCGAACGGTTCCGGTAGACCTGCGCTCCCACGCGCGATGCACGCCGGCGTTTGGGATGAAGTAGATCTACGACGGCGGCGCAGTTGCGAGATGAGGCAAAAACCCTAGTGTTTTTCGATTGTGTCTTGGCCGCAGCCGTAGCTGTATATATATGAGGACCAGAGGTGGTATTGTGTCGCGTTCACAATCCCAAACCGACTCGGTTTCTAATTCGTATACTATACCGGACAAGAAATCAAAAAACTTGTCTCCAAGACTAAAATAAAAACGGCAAAAGGAAGCTGCGCCCCTACAAGGAGACGGACCGGATTTTGGTGGACCATTCACGCGCATGTCGCACTACGCGCCGCCTTGCCTCGCCACGCCACGCCATGGCCCGGCCCGCAAGGCGAGGAGAGCGAGCACGCCGTATGGTTCTTTCCTTTCTCTTCTCACACACCACTTAGAGTGGTGGAGAGAACCACTATATAAAGAGGTCCAAACTCTTCTTCAACTTCCGGGGTGACTAAACTTTAGCACCACACTTGCCATTTTACACTTGGTCTTTGAGATTTCAAAATTGCTAGGGCCTCGCCATTAATTCTAACATTGTTACCTAGGCCCATTTGTTCTGGCTTCCTGGTTGTGATAGGTGGTGGTGGGAAAACTGCAAGACAGTTGTGGGCGCGGATTCTGGTGATGTGAGGAGGTACGGGGGGTTAAGCCGTGGTTATTGTCTCTATGGTGCGCGAGGATGTGGCAGACGTAACGCTTATGGGGTTTTAGAGCACGAGACTGTACACTTTTTGAACGCCCTTTATGCACCAGATCCCCCATCGCCCCTGCATTGCCTAGTATTTATCTTGACCAGAATCGCTCCCATCTCTGATCATCGGGATCCTCTCTTCCTCTTGGTTGCCATAGCAATCCCTATTGATTCCTCGGTAGAGCATCTAGAGTTCAGAAAACCAGCTAAAAATCTCGCTGACATGGAGAGCTTCTCCGCATCGCCCTGCGCGGCATGCGCTACCATCTCCGCCAACATCCAAGTCATCTCCATTGTCCTAGGTTAGTGATTTGGGAATGTGTGTGTATGTGTGTGTGTGGGGGGGGGGGGGGGGGGGGGAGGAGTGTAGGAGCAGGGAGGAAGACAGCGGGATTTGGCCTTTGTTGGCCGTACGGATGTGGCGTGAGGTCACATGGATTTCAGAAAAACTACCATGCGAGGGCTCTGCTTAGACAGGATTGTACGCGTGACTGTAGATGTTACTATTATGTATTCGGGTACCATATTGGAGCATTTCTCAACTTCATAGTGGTTTGTTTATACGCGCTAGCAAGTTAAAGGACTGAATTATATTTTGCTTACAATTTACCATGAGACCATCTGTTAGCGATTTCAGGTCCAATTTTCTCACCCAGCATGGCATCATTTTATAGAACCGGGCCAGCCCATGTTAACAGTTACATCGTCTATAGAAAAGGTACAATATCACCCTGGCTTCTCAAACCACTCATTTGTTGCGAAAACTCTCGCTAACCTAGCCAGTTCATGAGCAACCCATATGCGCTTCCCTATTACAATGTTTAACAATTTGTTTAGAGGAAAATCACAAGCAAAAAAAGTAGTCATCGAAAACTGCCGCCGCCTGACGTATATGTTCCTCCAACGCTATAATTTTTGCTTGTTCCATGTGTTTATGTATCATTCTTAGATGTTTTACAATCTTTTTATAGCAACTTTATATCATTTTTTAGGAAAAAAATTGACATGCCCTTGCAGTGCTAGTTTTTGCTGTTTTTTACTTCGCAGAAAATCATACCAAACGGAGTCCAAATGCGCCGAAACTTTTTGGACATTTTTTTCTGGACCAGAAGACACCTGTTGGGCCAAAGAAGACAAGAGGGGGGCTCCGAGGGGAGCATGCCCACCTCGGCCGCTTCCCGCACCGCTCTTGCCTATAAATACCCCGAAAATCCAAAAAACCCTGAGAGTCGACGAAACACAATTCCAGCTGTGCCGACAGTTCCAGGAGGACCTCGCCGCCGCCCGAGGACCTCGCCGCCGTCGCTTCCTCGCCTCCCTCCTCACCGGACGCCATCAAGCCTCGCCGCCCCCCCCGTTCCTCTACGCGGCCGTGAGCCCCTCTCCTTCACTCCTCTCCTCTGCAGCTCGAACGCGCCCCGCTCCCCGCAGCTGCACCGCCACTCGCCGAACCCCGTCCTGGCGCCGCGTTGCCTCTGCTCTGCCACATCCAGCCGCGCGCCGACCCGTGCTGCTGCTGCTCGCTGCGCGCGCTCGCCCGTCCATCCCCCATGTGCCTTGCCGCACATCCGCGCCACGCCGCGCTTCCCCTCGTCCGCCACGACCTCACCCCCCCTCACCCGCGCTGCAGCTGCTCGTCGTTCGCCGGCGCCTTCCCGCGCCTCCACCCGCTCCGGCCACCGCGCCGTCGCCCGCGCCGCGCCCCCCTAGGCGAGCGCCCATGCGCCCGTGCCCGTGGTGGCCCGGACTTGTCCGGCCCCACGCAGCCGCGCCGCGGACATGTCCGCCCCTGGGCCACTGACCCCAGGGCCCCACCCCGAAACGTTTTTTTTTGAAAAAAAAAATTATAATTAATAAAAATAATTAGTTAGTTAATTAATTAAGTTAATTAACCCTATTTAGATTAGTCTAATTTAATTAATTAGTTTAATTAAATGTTAATTAATTAGTTGATCACTAATTAGCCTAATGTGAGTATGACAGGTGGGACCCACTGGTCCTGACGTCATGCTGACGTCAGCAAGACACTGTTTCGGATAATGTTAATTTAAATAATTAATTAAATTCCAGAAATTAATAAAATCTTTAGAAAATCATATAAAATAATCCGTAGCTCAGATGAGAATACTTTGTACATGAAAGTTGCTCAGAACGACGAGACGAATCTGAATACGCGGTCCGTTCGCCCGTCACGCGTCCCTAACTATCCGAACTTGCAACCGTTCCCCTCTTATCCTCTGTCCGATAATTCCAAAGACCCGGGAAATATCGTCCGATATTCTCCCGCTCCGTCTGTTACGTGTGATGCTGCGTTAGACTACCCCTAGCACCGTGTATCGTATTTGTCATGCTCATGTTTGCTATATATTTATACTGTTTCCTCCCCCTCTTCTCTCTCGATAGCCCCCGACCCCGACGTCGTCCCCGAGACCGACGCAGCTCCGGATCCCGAAGACACCATAGACGACCTTGCCCTTGCCGCCGAGCAACCAGGCAAGCCCCTCCCTTGAGCATACCGATATCGCCATTCTGATTTCTCATGCTTGCATTAGAATTACTGCTGCTGCTGCTTTACCTATTCTGATGCATAGCCTGTTCATTGTAACCTGCTGTTGATAATTACCTACATATCCTAAACTGTTTAGTCTAGGCTGGGTAGAGACCTATCAGTGATCCCACTTATCCCGACTGCCGCGCTGGATCGTCAGAAGACCCGATCAATGGGATTGAAGACCAGGACCCGACACCGCACATCACCCCCCCTTAGTTGTAACGACACTGCAGCGTTACTATCGAGTGCCGAGGGTGAAACCTCTTGTAGCACTTCTGATGTTAACTCTGTAGAGTAGCTATTCGGTCGTGGTCATCGAGGGTGATTCCTCCTTCACCGCTTCCGATAACGACGCTGTCGTACAACACCTCAAGTGTGGACCCAGTGAGGGTGATTCCTCCTAGTTCACCTTGACGGATACATCGAGTGGGAATTCAATGAGGGTGATACCTCGGATTCCCTGATGTTATGGACACACGGATACTTGGACTTTACAATGTTACTTGGAAAGGCGGGTCGACCCTGAGGGGTACCCGCGTGTGACGTGAAGGCGGGTTGCCAGTGTGGTGCCCGAGTGGTGAATACGAGGCGCGGCCGGGCATTCTTAACCCTTGCCGCAAGTCCTCGAGACGGGGCGACGGGGTCACATCTTTCGTGAGTCTCTGCTCGTTACCGCAAGCCCTAGTCCTAACGATTTGGATATTTGATCCGAGCAGGCCTCTGGCCTGATAGCACTAACCATCACGTGGGCATAGTATGGGCGTTCTGCATCGTAGCATCAGCCGAAAGCTCTGTCAGACGTCCAGTTCAGCATGGCGGCACGGACGGACCGGCGCCCTCCTGGTGCCAGGCTTCTCCCTGCGCGCAACGACTCGGAGTGCACAGGGCGATGGCCCAAGACCTCTGAGCGCTTAGGATGTAGACCGACGGGGACCTCTCTGCTGAGCTCTAGGTAGGGTTGCGATGTGTTGTTTGGCCGAGGCCGGGCATGACCCAGGAAAGTGTGTCCGGCCGAAGTTAATCGAGCGTGTTGGGTAAGTTGGTGCACCCCTGCAGGGAAGAACATTTCTATCGATAGCCGGTCCTACGGTAAAGGACACTCGGAGTTGTATCCTGATTGATACAATTTAGAACTGGATACCTGTGATGAGACCTGTATATATGGCTCTGGGATTGCTTCTCGCAGGGAGTCGAGAAGGGATCTCAGGACGAGGTTGATGAATGTATGGCTCTGGGATTGCTTTCTCGCAGGGAGTCGAGAAAGGATCTCTGGGTGAGGTTGATATTATTACTGCTACATTATATGGTATTGTTCTACTCTCTTCTACTGCTGCAAGACCGCTGAAGATGCTAGTCTTCGATAGGACTAGGCCTTCTCTCTATTCTGGCATTTCTGCAGCCCAGTCCACATATACAGCCTCCCCTTGAAAATGTTGCATATGTAGTGTAGATCCTTGCTTGCTGAGTACTTTTGAGTACTCACGGTTGCTTTGTTTTCCTTTTTCTCCCCATATCAGTTTGACATGACCAGAGGACGGAGCCCCCTGAGACAGATGCCCCGACGATCGCTACTACTACTACCCAGAGGATGGATACTACTACGAGTTGACTGACGACCAGGAGTAGGATCGGAGGGTCCCAGGCAGGAGGCCTTCGCCTTTCGATCGTAGTGTTTTATTTTGCCCCGCCTTTCTAAAGGCCTTTCTGTACTTTCTTTTATATCTGTACTCAGATATCTGATGCTTCCGCTGACGCTTGTTCGCAAGCTTATGTATTCGAGCCCTCGAGGCCCTGGCTTGTAATATAAAGCTTGTATGACTTTATTTATGTTTTAGAGTTGTGTTGTGATATCTTCCCGTGAGTCCTTAGGCTTGATCGTGTGCATTTGCGTGTATGATTAGTGCACGATCGGGCCGGGGGCGTCACACTTAAACCCATCTCGACATAGAAGGGAGCCGCTAACTAGATTCTTGTTCATAGTAGGGACATGCTGCACGTTCCTTAATTGCACGATCTTTCCCGAAGTAAACTTCAGATCCACAGTGCCAATGCCACGAACAGAAGCATGTGACCCATTCCCCATTAGGACGGAAGAATCCCTTGCGACCTGATAAGAAGTAAACAGGGAGACGTCAGCACACACATGAACGTTAGCACCCGAATCAATCCACCATGAAGATGATTGAAATACTGAAAGCACAATAGGTAAATTACCATACCCATCAGTATTGCTAGCGGTCACCATGTTGACAGTCTTGGAGCTCGTTTTCCCTTTGCGGTCTGCACGTTCAGGGCATTCCTTGGAAAAGTGTCCGGGCTTCCCACAGGCGTAGCACTCTAGCTCAGCCTTGTTGAACTTCTTCTTCTTGAAGGTAGTAGTCTTGGTAGGCTTGTTGAAAACAGGTTTGTTTTTCCCTTTGTTCTTGTTCTGTGGGTACCTCTGCACCATATTGGCGGTAGGCTGAACCTCACCTCCTTTCTCAGTAGTGTCTTTAGCCCGAGCTTTTGCTTCAACATCAAGAGATGCAATCAGATTTTCAACTGATATCTCCTGTCTCTTATGTTTCAGAGTTGTGGCGAAATTCCTCCATGAAGGAGGCAACTTTGCAATCATGCACCCAGCCATGAATTTGTCGAGTAGAACACATTTAAGGAGTTCAAGTTCTTTCACAATGCACTGTATCTCATGAGCTTGTTCAACCACAGAACGGTTATTCACCATCTTGTAGTCATGAAAACTCTCCATGAAGTACAGTTCACTGCGTGCATCTGTTGCACCGAATTTTGCATTCAGTGCATCCCACAGAGTCTTTCCGTCATCTATGTGCATGTACACATCACACAGACGGTCAGCAAGAACACTCAGAATGCATCCCACAAACATAGTATTAGCTTCCTGGAATTTTCTCTGATCTTCGTCAGACATTCCCTCTGGAGCACCAACACTAACGTGGAAAACTTTCAGAGCAGTAAGCCAGAGCGTGGTCTTCACCTGCCACCTCTTAAAGTGCACACCGGTAAATTTATCCGGCCTCAGTGCATCAGCGAATCCAGCCATAGTTAACTCAGGAAACTGCCTACAGTTAGGTTTTTGGATTGTTGGAAAATTAGGCAGTTCATGATTAATTCCAGTAAATAATTCATGACTAGAACAGATACTAGCATGCAAAAATCTAGCAAACTAGAAGAACAACAAGACATGCATAACAGCAGCGAACACGAAACAATAGCTATAGAGACAGACATGAACAGATGATGTTGGACGTACTGTTCGTTAGCTATTGTGGGTGCGACGGTGTTGATGACGATGTTGGCGACGATCTGCTGCTGACGGTGATGAAGACGGCGATGAGTAGCACCGCCCGACTTGGACGGAAGACGACCCGTGATGACGAATTTGAGCAGTCGCGCAGAGCGCTTCCCAAAAACCTAATTCGTCCTCTCCCGGTGCAGGATCGCAAGGACGAACGGTTCCGGAGACCTGCGCTCCCACGCGCCGATGCACGCCGGCGTTTGGGATGAAGTAGACTACGACGGCGGCGCAAGTTGCGAGATGAGGCAAAACCCTAGGTGTTTTTCGATGTGTCTTTGGCCGCAGCCGGTAGCTGTATATATATTAGGACCAGAGGTGGTATTGTGTCGCGTTCACAATCCCAAACCGACTCGGTTTCTAATTCGTATACTTACCGGACAAGAAATCAAAAACTTGTCTGCCAAGACATAAAAATAAAACGGCAAAAGGAAGCTGCGCCCCTACAAGGAGACGGACCGGATTTTGGTGGACCATTCACGCGCATGTCGCACGTACGCGCCGCCTTGCCTCGCCACGCCACGCCATGGCCCGGCCCGGCAAGGCGAGGAGAGCGAGCACGCGCGTATGGTCTTTCCTTTCTCTTCTCACACACCACTTAGAGTGGTGGAGAGAACCCACTATATAAAGAGGTCCAACTCTTCTTCAACTTCCGGGGTGGGACTAAACTTTAGCACCACCACTTGCCATTTTACACTTGGTCTTTGAGATTTCAGAAATTGCTATGGGCCTAGCCCATTAATTCTAACAATTGTTACCTAGGCCCATTTGTTGCTGGCTTCCTGGTTGTGAAGGAGGTGGTGGGAAAAGCATGCAAGACAGTTGTGGGCGCGGATTCTGGTGATGTGAGGAGGTACGCGGGGGTTAAGCCCGTGGTTATGTGTCTCTATGGTGCGCGGAGGGATGTGGCAGACGTAACGCTTATGGGGTTTTAGAGCACGAGACTTGTACACTTTTTGAACGCCCTTTATGCACCAGATCCCCCATCCGCCCCTGCATTGCCTAGTATATTATCTTGACCAGAATCGCTCCATCTCTGATCATCGGGATCCTCTCTTCCTTCTTGGTTGCCATAGCAATCCCTATTGATTCCTCGTAGAGCATCTAGAGGTTCAGAAACCAGCTAAAAATCTCGCTGAGCATGGCGAGCTTCTCCGCATCGCCCTGCGCGGCATGCGCTACCATCTCCGCCAACATCCAAGTCATCTCCATTGTCGCTAGGTTAGTGATTTGGGAATTGTGTGTATGTGTGTGTGTGGGGGGGGGGGGGAGGGAGTGTAGGAGCAGGGAGGAAGACAGCGGGATTTGGCCTTTTGTTGGCCGTACGGATGTGGCGTGAGGTACACATGGATTTCAGAAAAACTACCATGCGAGGGCTCTGCTTAGACAGGATTGTACGCGTGACTGTAGATGTTACATATTTATGTATTCGGGTACCATATTGGAGCATTTCTCAACTTCATGAGTGGTTGTTATACGCGCTAGCAAGTTAAAGGACTGAATTTATATTTTGCTTACAATTTACCATGAGACCATCTGTTAGCGATTTCAGGTCCAATTTTCTCACCCAGCATGCATCATTTTATAGAACCGGGCCAGCCCATGTTAACAGTTACATCGTCTATAAGAAAAGGTACAATATCACCCATAGGCTTCTCAAACCACTCATTTGTTGCGAAAACTCTCGCTAACCTAGCCAGTTCATGAGCAACCCAGTTCGCTTCCCTATTACAATGTTTAAAATTAGTTAGAGGAAAATCACAAGCAAAAAAAAGTAGTCATCGAAAACTGCCGCCGCCTGATATGTCTCCAACGTATCTATAATTTTTGCTTGTTCCATGCTGTTATATTATCATTCTTAGATGTTTTACAATCATTTTATAGCAACTTTATATCATTTTTTTAGGACTAACCTATTGACATAGTGCCCAGTGCCAGTTGCTATTTTTTGCTTGTTTTTTACTTCGCAGAAAATCAATACCAAACGGAGTCCAAATGCAGCGAAACTTTTTGGACATTTTTTCTGGACCAGAAGACACCTGTTGGGCCAAAGAAGTACAAGAGGGGGGCTCCGAGGGGAGCATGCCCACCTCGGCCGCTTCCCGCACCGCCTCTTTGCTCTATAAATACCCCGAAAATCCAAAAACCCTAGGAGAGTCGACGAAACACAATTCCAGCTGCCGCAAGTTCCAGAACCACCAGACCCAATCTAGACACCATCACGGAGTGGTTCATCATCCTCATTGGTGCCTCTTCGATGATGCTTGAGTAGTTCATTGTAGACCTACGGGTCCGTAGTTAGTAGCTAGATGGCTTCCTCTCTCTTTTTTGATTCTCAATACAATGGTCTCTTGGAGATCTATTTGATGTAACTCTTTTTGCGGTGTGTTTGTTGGGATCCGATGAACTTTGAGTTTATGATCAGATCTATTTATCCATGAAAGTTATTTGAGTTTCTTTGATCTCTTATATGCATGATTACTTATAGCCTCGTATTTCTTTTTCGAATCTTTGGTTTAGTTAGGCTGACTAGATCGATTTTTCTTGCCATGGGAAGAGGTGCTTTGTGATGGGTTCGGTCGTGCGGTGTTCTTTCCTAGTGACAGAAGGGGCAGCAAGACACGTATTGATAATTGCTATTAAGGATAACAAGATGGGTCGTGTGATGATGGTGATGAACTAGAGCGCAGTTGATTAATTTGTTGGAACAGAATTTGGCTAAGAAGATGACCGACGTGTTACGGGTTATGTGATGATGATGATGAACTGGTGAGAACCTCATTAATCTGTTAGAACAGAATTTAGCTGACACGATGACAAATGTGTTGCGTGTTATGTGATCATGATGAACTACTGCGCAATTGATTAATTTGTTCGAGCAGATTTTGGAAGGAAATGCAAGTTGGGCATTGCGTGAGGAAGAGAAGAGGCTTCGCCCTTCTAGTCTTAGCTTTTCAGAGAACATAATTTGGAGGTAAACGAAAGTAGTTCTGTTAGTACATTAACATACAAGGCAAGGGCATTGAACTAGGCGTAGAGCTTTTCCAAGCCGTTGCCTCAAAAGTATATATATTTTATTTATTTATACGAAATCTCAAAACTATAGTATCGATTTCAGAAATTGCATTTCTATGACCCCGCCGGCCGCGTGTCGGCTAAGAGGTACTCTTCGTTTGCGGCCAGGCTAAAGAGCCTGTTTTCGTCCGTGTATAGGAGCCGAATATGGACTCTTCATTGAATCTCAGGCCGAAAATCATCTCTTGCGCCCCTCTTAGGCCCAAGAGGGCTTCTAGGCCCACCTCTATGCGTAACTGCCGAATGAAGTTGCATGCCTTCATAGGGAGGACGAAGAGTTGCTATTCTTTTCTATCATGGACGAAAACTTTATTTTTCTGATGATTGCCCTTTGTTATTCTTTCTCACGCCCTTTCCCTTTCGTTCCTCTCCCGCCCTTTCCCTTCCTACCATCCCTCTCCCGCCCTTTCCCTTTCCACCATCACCTTCCCTGTGTGTTTTCTTCCTACCATCACCTCTCCTGCGCTTTTTCTTCACACCATCCCTCTCTAGCCCTTTTGTTGCCTCGCTCATTCTATAAACCCCTCTCCCGCGTGTTGTGTTCTGCATAATTCCTTAGCCATTTCTCTAGTCATGTCTGGTGACCCCTCCCACTATTTTACTTCAATATCGCATTTACTTTTGTCTGGTGCCGCAAAAATTGAAGATGAGTAATGTGGGGGGGGGGGATACATGTGTCCCTTTTGATGAATTAGTTACTAGTTAGAGCCACCTGATGGAGTTGGGTAAGTGTTTTTATAAACCCAGGCTCCCTGAGAAGCTCTCGGAAAGGACCGAGAGGAAATTCGACAAGAAATTTTGAGGTTGCATGGAAGGTGGGACAAGATTGCTGAACTCACACATTTATGAGTTACTTGTTCTTCCAGACCATCCAATATTTTTTCCACAGAAGCAATATAAGGGCCACATTAAGCTAATGCTTCAAATTCCATCTAGTTAGTCGTTAGCATTGTAGTTCTAATTTTGTTCTTGTTACTATTTATAATCTCTAGTGTTACCCCGAAGACGCAAAGTTGTTGAACAAGGAGAACTTTAACTTTGGGTGGATGAAGATACTGTGGGCGGATTATCCACGGGTTACGTAAGTTCAAAAAGTAGTAGATCGGGACATAGTGTTGCATCAGCAACGAAGGGTGGCGTAAGCTTTAACAAACTGAAGGACGATGATCATGACTTCATCCCACGAAAATGAGCTGATGGCAGGTCCAAGGGCCATGTGCATCAGCATGGGGTGGCGCAAGCTCTACGAAAGTGAACACCGACGAGGATGACTGCATGCCAAGCAAACGAGCTCAAATCCAATGGTGGCGCAAAAGAGTAGTAGATCAGGTAAGAACGTTGCATCATCAAAGGGCGCCGATGATGATTACGATTCGGGTGATGACTTCATGCCAGGAAAACTAGTTTAGGTCACATTTGGATGCAATCCTGAAGATCTTTGATGAAACCATGTTAGCAAGAATAGTGATGATGACTTCATGTAGTGTTTGTACAACGATTCCAAGGGGAGACTAGTATAGGATCTCACATTAGGCGAGATCAATGAGATCAAGCACAAATATTCATATTTAGACATTCCGAAAAATTCTAAAATTATTTGACAACATACCTGCAAGGTATGTCTACAACTACGAAAAAATCAGCTCAAAACTCGATTTACGTTTAGAGATTCAAAAAAGAAAAATTCAAATGTGAATAGTGGCATCTTGGATGAATAGTATTTTGCCACTATTCACATCCGATTTTGTCTCTTTTGTTTCTATTACTACAGGTTGAATTAGGAGTTAAAACTTTTTGGGGTTGTACATCAAACATTGATGTATGTAATCTCATTGATCTCACCTAATGCGAGACCCTATACTAGTCTCCCCCATGATTCGGAAGCATTGTGTTATATCTTAATTTGAGATGTGGTAGTTTAATTTCATCATTCAGATGCACAATAATTTCCTGTTGTAGTATGCCACACTTTTTATTGTTTTACAATATCTTAATAGGAATTTTCATAACAGTTAGGAGGTGTATGAAAGTAGCATTGATAGAAATATGTCTCATACATAGATCATGGCTCACACAACTATGAAAAGTCTGAAAGTAACATAGATAGAAGTACGTCGCATACATAGATAATGACTCACATGTGGAGAAATGTCTGAAACTAACATGTATATAAGTATGTCTCGCACATATATAAATGTATCACTCACGTCAATGAGAACAGACATATGGCTTCCTCGGTCAAGGTCTGGAAGGCGAGACGCGTTCACGTACAGGTTGAGGCCGACGAAAGCCTTGGCCATACAAAACCTCATCATCCTCGGTATGTGTCTCTTGTGGTGGTGGTGGTGGTGGAGTTTGAAATATGTGTTGAGACCCCGAAGGGAGGGATCCAAAAGTGTGTCCCAATTTGTCAGGGTCGTCAAATTCTACGTGGTCACTCGACCAACCACCACCAATGAGCATCGGCGATTGCACAAACTAGGGCGAGAAGCGACGCGGGGTGTTGCCTAAAAAGTGAAATCAAAGAGAGTTACACATTTAAAATTGATTAGTAAAAGTGAATTAAGAGAACAAACGATGAAGTACCGCTACCTAGGCCCATTTGTTGCTGGCTTCCTGGTTGTGAAAGAGGTGGTGGGAAAAGCATGTAAGACAGTTGTGGGCGCAGATCCTGGCGATGTGAGGAGGTACGTGATACGTCCATTTTGCATCATGCTTTTATATCAATATTTATTGCATTATGGGCTGTTATTACACATTATGGCACAATACTTATGCCTTTTCTCTCTTATTTTACAAGGTTTACATGAAGAGGGAGAATGCCGGCAGCTGGAATTCTGGGCAGGAAAAGGAGCAAATATTAGAGACCTATTCTACACAAGTCCAAAAGTCCTGAAACTTCACAGAGAGTCATTTTGGATTTAATAAAAAAATATTGGGTGAAGAAAGTACCAGAGGGGGGCCACCTGCCATCCACAAGGGTGGAGGGCGCGCCCTACCCCCCTGGGCGCGCCCTACCCCGCTGGGCGCGCCCCCCGTCCTTGTGGGCCACCTGGCAGGCCCCCGACGCCCATCTTCTGCTATATGGTGTGTTTTGACCTGGAAAAAATCATAAGAAAGCTTTCGGGACGAAGCGCCGCCATCTCGAGGCGGAACCTGGGCAGAACCAATCTAGGGCTCCGGCGGAGCTGTTCTACCGGGGAAACATCCCTCCGGGAGGGGGAAATCATCGCCATCGTCATCACCATCGATCCTCTCATCGAGAGGGGGTCAATCTCCTTCAACATCTTCACCAGCACCATCTCCTCTCAAACCCTAGTTCATCTCTTGTACCCGATCTTTGTCTCAAAACCTCAGATTGGTACCTGTGGGTTGCTAGTAGTGTTGATTACTCCTTGTAGTTGATGCTAGTTGGTTTATTCGGTGGAAGATCATATGTTCAGATCCTTAATGATAATTAATACTCCTCTAATTATGAACATGAATATGCTTTGTGAGTAGTTACGTTTGTTCCTGAGGACATGGGAGAAGTCTTGTTATAAGTAATCATGTGAATTTGGTATTCGTTTGATATTTTGATAAGATGTATGATGTCTTTCCTCTAGTGGTGTTATGTGAACGTCGACTACATAACACTTCACCATGATTTGGGCCTAGGGGAAGGCATTGGGAAGTAATAAGTAGATGATGGGTTGCTAGAGTGACAGAAGCTTAAACCCTAGTTTATGCGTTGCTTTGTAAGGGGCTGATTTGGATCCATATGTTTCATGCTATGGTTAGATTTATCTTAATTCTTCTTTCATAGTTGCGGATGCTTGTGAGAGGGGTTAATCATAAGTGGGAGGCTTGTCCAAGGAAGGACAACACCCAAGCACCGGTCCACCCACATATCAAATTATCAAAGTAACGAACGTGGATTATATGAGCATGATGAAAACTAACTTGACAACAATTTCCATGTGTCCTCGGGAGCGCTTTGCTTTATATAAGAGTTCGTCCAGGCTTGTCCTTTGCTACAAAAAGGATTGGGCCACCTTGCTGCACCTTGTTTACTTTTGTTACTTGTTACCCGTTACGAATTATATCATCATACAACTATCTGTCACCGATAATTTCAGTGCTTGCGGAGAATACCTTGCTGAAAACCGCTTGTCATTTCCTTCTGCTCCTCGTTGGGTTCGACACTCTTACTTATCGAAAGGACTACGATAGATCCCCTATACTTGTGGGTCATCAAGACTCTTTTCTGGCGCCGTTGCCGGGGAGTGAAGCGCCTTTGGTAAGTGGAATTTGGTAAGGAAACATTTATATAGTGTGCCGAAATTTACTGTCACTTGTTACTATGGAAAATCATCCTTTGAGGGGCTTGTTCGGGGTATCTTCACCTCGACCGGAAGAGCAAAGAGTTGCTCCTCAACCTACTGCACCTACTGAAAATATTCATTATGAAATTCCTTCGGGTATGATAGAGAAACTGCTAGCTCATCCTTACACAGGAGATGGAACATTACATCCTGATATGCATCTAATCTATGTGGATGAAGTTTGTGGATTATTTAAGCTTGCAGGTTTGCCCGAGGACGAAGTCAAGAAGAAGGTCTTCCATTTATCTTTGAAGGAGAAGGCATTGACATGGTATAGGCTATGTGATGATATTAGATCATGGAACTACAACCGATTGAAATTGGAATTTATCAGAAGTTTTATCCTATGCATCTGGTTCATCGTGATCGTAATTATATATATAATTTTTGGCCTCGTGAAGGAGAAAGTATTGCTCAAGCTTGGGGGAGGCTTCAGTCAATGTTATATTCATGCTCCAATCATGAGCTCCCAAGAGAAATTATTATTCAAAATTTTTATGCTCGGCTTTCTCATAATGATCGATCCATGCTCGATACTTCTTGTACTGGTTCTTTTATGAAGAAGACTATTGAATTCAAATGGGATTTATTGGAAAGAATTAAACGCAACTCTGAAGATTGGGAACTCGACGAAGGTAAGGAGTCAGGTATAAACCTTAAGTTTGATTGTGTTAAATCTTTCATGGATACCGATGCTTTTCGTGATTTTAGCACTAAATATGGACTTGACTCTGAGATAGTAGCTTATTTCTGTGAATCTTTTGCTACTCATGTTGATCTCCCTAAGGAGAAGTGGTTTAAATATCGTCCTCCCATTGAAGTTAAAGTAGTAGAACCTATTGAAGCTGAAGAAGAAACTATTACTTATAATGTTGATCCTATTGTTCCTACTGCTTATATTGAGAAATCACCTTTTCCTATTAGAATAAAGGATCATGCTAAAGCTTCAACTGTGGTTCGTAAGAGTTATACTAGAACACCTACACCCCCTGAGCAAATTAAAGTTGAACCATGTATTGCTATGGTTAAAGATCTCTTGGTTGATAATATTGATGGGCATGTTATTTATTTCTGTGATGAAGCTGCTAGAATTGCTAAACCAAATAGTAAAGATAAACATAGACCCATTGTTGGCATGCCTGTTGTTTCAGTTAAAATAGGAGATCATTGTTATCATGGCTTATGTGATATGGGTGCTAGTGTGAGTGCAATTCCTTTTTCCTTATATAAATAAATTATGAATGATATTGCACCTGCTGAGATAGAAGATATTGATGTTACTATTAATCTTGCCAATAGAGATACTATTTCACCAATTGGGATTGTTAGAGATGTTGAAGTCTTGTGTGGGAAAATAAAATACCCTACTGATTTTCTTGTTCTTGGTTCCCCACAAGATGACTTTTGTCCCATTATATTTGGTAGACCTTTCTTGAATACTGTTAATGCTAAGATAGATTGCGAGAAAGATATTGTTATTGTTGGTTTAGGGGACATGTCTCATGATTTTAATTTCTCTAAATTTCGTAGACAACCCCATGATAAAGAATTGCCTAGTAAGGACGAAATTATTGGTCTTGCTTCTATTGCCGTGCCTCCTACTGATCCTTTAGAACAATATTTGCTAGACCATGAAAATGATCTATCTATGAATGAAAGAAGGGAAATAGATGAAGTATTCTTTAATCAAGGGCCTATTTTGAAACACAATTTGCCTGTTGAAATCCTTGGGGATCCTCCTCCACCCAAGGGTGATCCCGTGTTTGAGCTCAAACAATTACCTGATACTTTGAAATATGCTTATCTAGATGAAAAGAAGATATATCCTGTTATTATTAGTGCTAACCTTTCAGAGCATGAAGAAAAGAGATTATTGAAAACCCTGAAGAAGCACCGTGCTGCTATTGGATATACTCTTGATGATCTTAAGGGCATTAGTCCCACTCTATGCCAACACAAAATTAAATTGGAGAAAGATGCTAAACCAGTTGTTGATCACCAATGACGGTTAAATCTTAAGATGAAAGAAGTGGTAAGAAATGAAATACTAAAGCTTCTGGAAGCAGGAATAATTTATCCTATTGCTGATAGTCAGTGGGTAAGTCCTGTTCATTGTGTCTCTAAGAAGGGAGGTATTACTGTTGTTCCTAATGATAAGAATGAATTGATCCCACAAAGAATTGTTACAGCTTATAGAATGGTAATTGATTTTCGCAAATTAAACAAAGCTACTAGAAAAGATCATTACCCTCTACCTTTTATTGATCAAATGCTAGAAAGATTATCCAAACATACACATTTTTGCTTTCTAGATGGTTATTCTGGTTTTTCTCAAATACCTGTGTCAAAAGATGATCAGGAAAAGACCACTTTTACTTGCCCTTTCGGTACCTTTGCTTATAGACGTATGCCTTTTGGTTTATGCAATGCACCTGCTACCTTTCAAAGATGTATGACTGCTATATTCTCTGATTTTTGTGAAAAGATTGTTGAGGTTTTCATGGATGATTTCTCTGTTTACGGAACTTCTTTTTATGATTGCTTAAGCAACCTTGATCGATTTTTGCAGAGATGTGAAGAAACTAATCTTGTCTTGAATTGGGAGAAGTGCCACTTTATGGTTAATGAAGGTATTGTCTTGGGGCATAAAATTTCTGAAAGAGGTATTGAAGTTGATAAAGCTAAAGTAGATGCTTTTGAAAAGATGCCGTGTCCTAAAGATATCAAAGGTATAAGAAGTTTCCTTGGTCATGATGGTTTCTATAGGAGGTTTATTAAAGACTTCTCTAAAATTTCTAACCCTCTCACAAATCTCTTGCAAAAAGATGTTCCTTTTGTTTTTGATGATGATTGTGTAGAAGCATTTGAAATACTTAAGAAAGCCTTGATTTTTGCACCTATTATTCAGCCACCTGATTGGAATTTACCCTTTGAAATTATGTGTGATGCCAGTGATTATGCTGTTGGTGCTATTCTAGGGCAAAGAGTTGATAAGAAATTAAATGTTATTCATTATGCTAGTAAAACTCTAGACAGTGCCCAGAGGAATTATGCTACAACTGAAAAAGAATTTTTAGCAGTTGTCTTTGCTTGTGATAAGTTCAGATCTTATATTGTTGATTCCAAAGTAACTGTTCACACTGATCATGCTGCTATTAAATATCTTATGGAATAGAAAGATGCTAAACCTAGACTTATTAGATGGGTCCTCTTGCTACAAGAATTTGATTTGCATATTATTGATAGAAAGGGAGCTGAGAACCCCGTTGCAGACAACTTGTCTAGGTTAGAAAATATTCTTGATGACCCACTGCCTATTGATGATAGCTTTCCTGATGAACAATTAGCTGTCATAAATGCTTCTCGTAATACTCCATGGTATGCTGATTATGCTAATTACATTGTTGCCAAATTTGTACCACCTAGTTTCACATACCAGCAAAAGAAAAAGTTTTTCTATGATTTAAGACATTACTTTTGGGATGACCCACACCTTTATAAAGAAGGAGTAGATGGTGTTATTAGACGTTGTGTACCTGAGCATGAACAGGAACAGATCCTACGCAAGTGCCACTCCGAGTCTTACGGAGGACACCACGCTCGCGATAGAACGACACATAAGGTATTGCAATCTGGTTTTTATGGCCTACTCTCTTCAAGGATGCTCGTAAGTTTGTCTTGTCTTGTGATGAATGCTAGAGAATTGGTAATATTAGTAGACGTCAGGAAATGCCTATGAATTATTCACTTGTTATTGAACCATTTGATGTTTGGGGCTTTGATTATATGGGACCTTTTCCTTCCTCTAATGGGTATACACATATTTTAGTTGCTGTTGATTACGTTACTAAGTGGGTAGATGCTATTCCAGCTAGTAGTGCTGATCATAACACTTCTATTAAGATGCTTAAAGAAGTTATTTTTCCGAGGTTTGGAGTCCCTAGATATTTGATGACTGATGGTAGTTCACATTTTATTCATGGTGCTTTCCGTAAAATGCTTGCTAAGTATGATGTTAACCATAGAATTGCATCTCCTTATCATCCTCAGTCTAGTGGTCAAGTAGAATTGAGCAATAGAGAGATTAAATTGATTTTGCAAAAGACTGTTAATAGATCTAGAAAGAATTGGTCTAAGAAACTTGATGATGCATTATGGGCTTATAGAACTGCTTATAAAAACCCTATGGGTATGTCTCCATATAAAATGGTTTATGGAAAGGCTTGTCACTTACCTCTTGAATTAGAACATAAAGCTTATTGGGCAATTAAAGAGCTCAATTGTGATTTCAAACTTGCCGGTGAGAAGAGGTTATTTGACATTAGCTCACTTAATGAATGGAGAACCCAAGCCTATGAGAATGCCAAGTTGTTTAAAGAAAAAGTTAAAAGATGGCATGACAAAAGGATACAAAGGCGTGAGTCCAATGTAGGTGATCATGTTTTGCTATACAACTCTCGTTTAAGATTTTTTGCAGGAAAGCTTCTCTCTAAATGGGAAGGTCCTTACATTATCGAGGAGGTCTATCGTTCCGGTGCCATCAAAATTAACAACGCCGAAGGCACAAATCCGAAGGTGGTAAACGGACAAATAATCAAACATTATATCTCAGGTACTCCCGTAAATGTTGAGACCAATATTATCGACACCGTAACACCGGAGGAGTACATAAGGGACACTTTCCAGAACATTTCAGACTCCGAAAAGGAATAGGTATGTGGTACGGTAAGTAAACCAACTCCAAAACATTTCCAATGATAAATTTTCTCCGTTTTGGAATATTTAAAAAATTAGGAAAATTAAAATTAGTCCGAAAGAGACACGAGGAGACCACAAGGGTGGAGGGCGTGCCCCCCGACCTTGTGGCCACCTCGTGTGCCCTCCGGACTCCGTTTTCTTGCACAATACTTCTTTTGGTCGGTAAGAATTCATTATATAATCTCCCGAAGGTTTTGACCACCGTACCACGGCAAAATCCCTTGTTTTCATTTTAAGCTGTTTCTGTAGCAGTTTTGGAGTAAGATGTCGTCCCAAGATTCAGAGGGAGAGAGCTATGTAGCTGATTACATTGCAGACCCCAAGGTTTATGGGGATGTGGAGCATTATGGTTGGACCACGGAGGAAGAAGAGGACTATGACCGGAAAGGAAAAGAAGAGACAAGTTCCGATGAAGAGGAAGTCCCACTACCCCAACCTGGGGACATGCACGTGGAGTTCAAAAAGTCAAGTCTTCCTAATAAAGCAAAGATACCTAAGATCGAGTTTATCCCTTTTCGTCTCTTGCAGGAAAACAAACAGGAACTATGTAAAAAGATATTAAGGCTTGAGCAGGAGATCGATGACTTAAGGGAGGAAAATGCTATCCTCAAGCGCAAGCTGAGAAGGAAGGATAAAACATCATCAACCCCATCATCACCACCTCCGAAGGAGACATAAATACATGGGTGTGGGCGCTCCCCTTGGCAACTACCAAGCTTGGGGGAGGTGCCCCGGTATCGTATCACCATCATACCTTTACTTTTGTCGTTTTTCTTAGTTCGATCCTTTTGGTTATATCTTGATTTAGTAGAATAAAGTTTTAGTATGATCTAGCTTTGAGTTTTGATTTGATCTTTATCTATGTAATCGAGTCCTTGAGTTATATATAATAAAGAGTAGTTTTGAGTTGAGGGCTTTGTTTTCTTACTATGATCTTGAGGGAATAAAATAATAAAAAGAAATAAAAAGATCATATATTGATCTTATGGAGAGTAATGACTTCACATATAAAGAGTATGATGAATAAAATTTGTTGGGAGTTGACAAACATAGTTTTGGTCATTGTTGCAATTAATAGGAAGTAATAAAGAAAGAGAGACTTTACATATAAATATACTATCTTGGACATCTTTTGTAATTGTGAGCACTCATTAAAATATGACATGCTAAAGGGTTGATGTTGGACAAGGAAGACAACATAATGGGTTATGTTTTCTTATATCCGAATAGAAGTTATATTGTCATGGATCCTCCAACATGTTGAGCTTGCCTTTCCCTCTCATGCTAGCCAAATTCTTTGCACCAAGTAGAAATACTACTTGTGCTTCCAAACATCCCTAAACCCAGTTTTGCCATGAGAGTCCACCATACCTACATATGGATTGAGTAAGATCCTTCAAGTAAGTTGTCATCGGTGCAAGCAATAAAAATTGCTCTCTAAATATGTATGATCTATTAGTGTGAAGAAAATAAGCTTTATACGAACTTGTGATATGGAAGAAATAAAAGCGACGGACTGCATAATAAAGGTCCTTATCACAAGCGGCAATATAAAGTGACGTTCTTTTGCACTAAGATTTTGTGCATCCAACCATAAAAGCGCATGACAACCTCTACTTCCCTCTGTGAAGGGCCTATCTTTTACTTTTATCTTCTACCCTTATACAAGAGTCATGGTGATCTTCACCTTTCCTTTTTACACTTTTTCCTTTTGGCAAGCACTATGTGTTGGGGAAAGATCCAGATATATATATCCACTAGGATGTAGGTTATCATAAAGTATTATTGTTGACATTACCCTTGAGGTAAAAGGTTGGGAGGCAAAGCTATAAGCCCCTATCTTTCTCTGTGTCCGATGGAAACTTTGAACCCATAAGTATCGTGTGAGTGTTAGCAATTGTGAAAGACTAAATGATAGTTGAGTATGTGGACTTGCTGAAAAGCTCTTTAATTGACTCTTTCCGATGTTATGATAAATTGCAATTGCTTCAATGACTGAGATCATAGTTTGTTAGTTTTCAATGAAGTTTTTGATTCATACTTTAGCTTGTGAATTAATTGTTACTTTGGCATAATAAATTATATGACAATATATGTACTGTTCTAAAGATGATCATGATGCCCTCATGTCCGTATTTTATTTTATCAACACCTCTATCTCTAAACATGTGGACATATTTTTCGATATCGGCTTTCGCTTGAGGACAAACGAGGTCTAAGCTTGGGGGAGTTGATACGCCCATTTTGCATCATGCTTTTATATCAATATTTATTGCATTATGGGCTGTTATTACACATTATGGCACAATACTTATGCCTTTTCTCTCTTATTTTACAAGGTTTACATGAAGAGGGAGAATGCCGGCAGCTGGAATTCTGGGCTGGAAAAGGAGCAAATATTAGAGACCTATTCTGCACAACTCCAAAAGTCCTGAAACTTCACGGAGAGTCATTTTGGATTTAATAAAAAAATATTGGGCGAAGAAAGTACCAGAGGGGGGCCACCTGCCATCCACAAGGGTGGAGGGCGCGCCCTACCCCCTGGGCGCGTCCCCCGTCCTTGTGGGCCGCCTGGCAGGCCCCCGACGCCCATCTTCTGCTATATGGTGTGTTTTGACCTGGAAAAAATCATAAGAAAGCTTTCGGGACGAAGCGCCACCGTCTCGAGGCGAAACCTGGGCAGAACCAATCTAGGGCTCTCGTGGAGCTGTTCTGTCGGGGAAACATCCCTCCGGGAGGGGGAAATCATCGCCATCGTCATCACCATCGATCCTCTCATCGAGAGGGGGTCAATCTCCATCAACATCTTCACTAGCACCATCTCCTCTCAAACCCTAGTTCATCTCTTGTACCCGATCTTTGTCTCAAAACCTCAGATTGGTACCTGTGGGTTGCTAGTAGTGTTGATTACTCCTTGTAGTTGATGCTAGTTGGTTTATTCGGTGGAATATCATATATTCAGATCCTTAATGATAATTAATACTCCTCTAATTATGAACATGAATATGCTTTGTGAGTAGTTACGTTTGTTCCTGAGGACATGGGAGAAGTCTTGTTATAAGTAATCATGTGAATTTGGTATTCGTTCGATATTTTGATAAGATGTATGTTGTCTTTCCTCTAGTGGTGTTATGTGAACGTCGACTACATAACACTTCACCATGATTTGTGCCTAGGGGAAGGCATTGGGAAGTAATAAGTAGATGATGGTTTGCTAGAGTGACAGAAGCTTAAACCCTAGTTTATGCATTGCTTCGTAAGGGGCTGATTTGGATCCATATGTTTCATGCTATGGTTAGATTTATTTTAATTCTTCTTTTGTAGTTGCGGATGCTTGCGAGAGGGGTTAATCATAAGTGGGAGGCTTGTCCAAGGAAGGACAGCACCCAAGCACCGGTCCACCCACATATCAAATTATCAAAGTAACGAACGCGAATCATATGAGCATGATGAAAACTAACTTGACAACAATTCCCATGTGTCCTCGGGAGCGCTTTGCTTTATATAAGAGTTCGTCCAGGCTTGTCCTTTGCTACAAAAAGGATTGGGCCACCTTGCTGCACCTTGTTTACTTTTGTTACTTGTTACCCGTTACGAATTATCTCATCATACAACTATCTGTCACCGATAATTTCAGTGCTTGCAGAGAATACCTTGCTGAAAACCGCTTGTCATTTCCTTCTGCTCCTCGTTGGGTTCGATACTCTTACTTATCGAAAGGACTATGATAGATCCCCTATACTTGTGGGTCATCAGTACGCGGGGGTTAAGCCCGTGGTTATGTGACTCTATGGTGCGCGGAGGGATATGGCAGACGTAACGCTTATGGGGGTTTAGAGCACGAGACTTGTACACTTTTTGAATGCCCTTTATGCACCAGATCCCCCATCTGCCCTTGCATTTCCTAGTATATTATCTTGATCAGAATCACTCCATCTCTGATCATTGGGATCCTCTTCTCCTTCTTGGTTGCCATAGCAATCCCTATTGATTCCTCGTAGAGCATCTAGAGGTTCAGAAATGAGCTACAAATCTCGCTGAGCATGGCGAGCTTCTCCGCATCGCCCTGCGCGGCATGCGCTAGCATCTCCGCCAACATCCAAGTCATCTCCATTGTCGCTAGGTTAGCGATTTGGGAATTGTGTGGGGGAGGGGGGAGGGAGTGTAGGAGCAGGGAGGAAGACAGCGGGATTTGGCCTTTTGTTGGCCGTACGGACGTGGCGTGAGGTACACTTGGATTTCAGAAAAACCTGAGGGTCTTTTCCCTAAAAATCAACTGCCATGCGAGGGCTCTGCTTAGACAGGATTGTACGCGTGACTGTAGATGTTACATATTTATGTATTCGGGTACCATATTGGAGCATTTCTCAACTTCATGAGTGGTTGTTATACGCGCCAGCAAGTTAAAGGACTGAATTTGTATTTTGCTTACAATTTACCGTGAGCCCATCTGTTAGCAATTTCAGGTCCAATTTGCTCACCCAGCATGCATCATTTTATAGAACTGGGCCAGTCCATGTTAACAGTTACATCGTCTATAACAAAAGGTACAATATCACCCATAGGCTTCTCAAACCACTCATTTGTTGCGAAAGCTCTCGCTAACCTAGCCAGTTCATGAGCAACCCTGTTCGCTTCCCTATTACAGTGTTCAAAATTAGTTAGAGGAAAATCACAAGAAAAAAATCAGTCATCAAAAACTGCCATCGCCTGATACGTCTCCAACGTATCTATAATTTTTGCTTGTTCCATGCCGTTATATTATCATTCTCGGATGTTTTACAATCATTTTATAGCAACTTTATATCATTTTTTTGGGACTAACCTATTGTCATAGTGCCCAATGCCAGTTGCTATTTTTTGCTTGTTTTTTTACTTCACAGAAAATCAATACCAAACGGAGTTCAAACGCAGCGAAACTTTTTGGAGATTTTTTCTGGACCAGAAGACACCTGTTGGTCCAAAGAAGTACCAGAGGGGGCTCCGAGGGGAGCACAACCCACCTGGGCGCGCCTGGGGGCCCAGGCGCGCCCTGGTGGGTTGTGCCCACCTCGGCTGCCTCCCGCACCGCCTCTTTGCTCTATAAATACCCCGAAAATCCAAAAACCCTAGGGGAGTCGACGAAACACAATTCCAGCCGCCGCAAGTCCCAGAACCACCAGATCCAATCTAGACACCATCACGGAGGGGTTCATCATCCTCATTGGTGCCTCTCCGATGATGTGTGAGTAGTTCATTGTAGACCTACGGGTCCGTAGTTAGTAGCTAGATGGCTTCCTCTCTCTCTCTTTTGATTCTCAATACAATGGTCTCTTGGAGATCTATTTGATGTAACTCTTTTTGCGGTGTGTTTGTTGGGATCCGATGAACTTTGAGTTTATGATCAGATCTATTTATCCATGAAAGTTATTTGAGTTTCTTTGATCTCTTATATGCACGATTACTTATAGCCTCGTATTTCTTCTTTGCATCTTTGGTTTAGTTAGGCCGACCAGATCGATTTTTCTTGCCATGGGAAGAGGTGCTTTGTGATGGGTTCGGTCATGCGGTGTTCTTTCCCAGTGACAGAAGGGGCAGCAAGACACGTATTGATCATTGCTATTAAGGATAACAAGATGGGGTCTATTCCTACATGAATAGATCTTATCTACATCATGTCATCGTTCTTATTGCATTACTCCATTTCTCCATGAACTTAATACACTAGATGCATGCTGGATAGCGGTCGATGTGTGGAGTAATAGTAGTAGATGCAGGCAGGAGTCGGTCTAATAATCTTGGAGGTGATGCCTATATAATGATCATTGCCTGGATATCGTCATAATTATTTGAAGTTCTCTCAATTGCCCAACAGTAATTTGTTTACTCGCCGTATGCTATTTTTATCGAGAGAAGCCACTAGTGAAATCTACGGCCCCCGGGTCTATTCTTTATCATATTTGCTTTGAGATCTATTTTTATTTCCTTTCGTTTTCAGATCTATTATTCTAAAAACCCAAAAATACCTGCTGCACTTTCTCTTTATTTTTTTTATTGCAAGATCTATTTATCCAAAATCATACAAACCAATCTATCTTTTACCCGAGAGGGATTGACAACCCCTCTTACGCGTCGGGTTGCAAGTATTTGTTCTTTGTGTGCAGGTACTATTTACATAGTGTTGCTTGGTTCTCCTACTGGTTCGATAACCTTGGTTTCATAACTGAGGAAAATACCTACCGAAACTGTATTGCATCATCTCTTCCTCTTCGGGGAGATACTGACACGGATACGAGCCATCACCGCCGCTCCCGTAGATTGTCCTCCATTCTTCATTGTGTCGATGACTTCCATATTATCAGAGTTTATTACCAGACGATTGCATCTGCCTTTTGTGCCAGAGATAAGCCAAACCATAGAGCCAAAGCTTCTACTGTCAAAACACCCACACACCAATCAGTCTTCTGTAACACCCTGGTTTTTGCTCCTGTTTTTTTTCCTTTGCGGGATTTGACTCCCGTCTTTTTTCTCGGTGTTGTCGAATTTTCTCTAGCTCCTGGGCATATGAAGATGGTCATTCAGCCTTGCCTCTTGTATGCAGCCAGATATTCTCTCCAGACCAACCTTGCCACCCAAGATCTATTCTCGGGGTTTTGCCGCCGCAACGCTACCTTCCGAGTTGCCGGAAGGGAAACCCTAATCTCTTCCGTTACAAAGGAACCCCAATTTCCTTTGATCGGTTGCGTCCAAAACTTTTCCCAGTGATTATCCTATCTTTGTAAACCCTGGATATGTAAAAATATTGCCAAGTCATTTGCAATATTTTTCATTTATAATTAATTCCTTTTTCTGCCAGTTAAAGTAATTAAATCCAGGAAAATATCTATCCATCTCCAAAGTTCATGAAAACTTGTGGGGATATTCTTTGTGATCATATTGAGCTCCCATAAAAATATTGGCCATAATTAAATAGGGGAAATTGCATTTTCCTATTTAATGCCAATATTGCATTTTGGGCCCTTTCTAAAGGAACTACCATTTTGGTAACCAGGAAAAATCCCAAATAAATTGTGGAGCTTCTCCTATCCATATTCTCACCATTTCCATCAGAACCCAAGTCCCATAGTTCAAAGTTTTAGCACAACATCCATTTGCAAATCCTGTCCAGATTTTCAGTTCGCAAAGGAAGCGCTTGAACCCTTGATTTATCTGAGCTGAAAATTTTCATGGTGATTAACATTGATAAATCAATCATGGAAACCAAAAACCAGCTCAATCCATCTATCCATTCTTCCCCAACAATTTTCCTAAGTTTCTGTCCATTTCAAAGCTCTGTGCAGGAAGTACCACTTTGGCATTTCCAAATGAGCTGAAATTTTACCAGCACCTCCATACTCCCAAATAACCTCTCTCCACTAAAATTTAGCTCATTTCATGATGCCATTTGAGCACAATTTCAAATTCCAGTTTCTAGACCAATTCTTGGTTTGTGAAGGAAGTGTATGCAAATGAGGTCCAAATGACTTAAAATTTTGCAAGGATATAGTCCTTCCTACCCTATCTCAGTTTGACAAAGATCCAGCTCATTACCCCAAGCCAAGCTTCCCCACTCCAGTACAAACACTTGCTGGTCAGAACCTAGGTCATCTCCAATTAGTCAGTTCTTGCCCTCACCTTCATCCAAAACCCTCACAGACCAACTCATTGACCTTTGATACATCTAATTGACAAGGTTCCAGGACCATCTGGTGCCCTGGACATGCGGCACCCGTGGTGACCATGCGGTTGCCACGCCAAATAGGCGCTCTGTGCATCCATCGCATCGGGCAGGCCAGCTCAAGCTGCCATGGCGTGTCCTAGCTTGCCGACCTGACTCCCCGTCGTCCCCTCACCCCTCTCTGGTCATTTCTCCCTTCGTTTTCTTCCTCGCCGCGCCATGACAGTCGTCATTACTCCGCCACTGTACTCGCGCAGCTGCCGCCGTATGAGGACAAGCTCGAGCTCTCCCGAACCCACTACCGGCTTCTTCCCTCTCCTGGAGACACTGCCAACATCGCCCCCTCCCTGCGCGTGTCCCCTAGCTCCAGTAAGGTGATGAGGACGCCATGGCGGCCGTGGTTATCGCCTCACCCGGCCGGCTATAAATAGCCATGGCCGAGCCCCTCCCCGAGCACCAGACCACCTGCAGCCACCTCCTCTCACTCCCAGTCCTCTCCCGTAGCTCGAAGGAGCGAGCCCCGATGCCCAATTCCGCCCTCTGCCACCATGGCCGCCGCCACCCCCTTGCTCGAATTCGAGCACCACGGTCCCTCCCTCTCTGCCTAGACCTCACCAGAGGACCACCACGGACACGGCGGAGCCCTGCCCAACCTCCTCCCCACCTCTCCACCGCCGCAGCCCGAGCCCCGAGCTCGCCATCGCCGCCGTCCGCCGCGGCCGTGGGCACACGCGCTCCCGCCCTCCCCGAGCTCCGCCTCCTACCTGGATGGATGCGGCTCGGTCCCACGAGCTCGCCGGTGGTCGGAGCACGGCGAATGGTGGCCGGAGCCGCCGGCGGCCGTCGCCGGAGTCGGCCCTGTCCACGGCCAGGAGTGGGCGAGCTGGAGGTTGAGGCGTTGACCCAGCCCAGGCGGGCCCCGCACCCATCGACCCCACCCGTTAGCCAGAGGGAGCCGTTGACCCGGGCTCGTGCACGTCTTAAGTGAAGACGCCTTTTCTGAAATACGTTTTCTATTCGTGAAGGCATATTTTCTATTAATGGCGGTTGAAAGTACGTTTTCTTCTGAGGAAAACGTAAAACTGCCCGAAGGCGCTTCCGGTTCAGCCCCAGGGGCCTGTCTGTGAATCCCTGGACTTCAAACCCTCGGAACTTCTCGCTCGCAACTCCGATTCAGGTGAATCCAACGCCCACGTCTTCAGTTCGTCGAGCCCGTTCCGATGAGGTCACTTTCCTAATGTTTTCGCATTGTGAAAATGACCATTTTTTCCTTGCCCTTCTAACAGCCCCTCTGAGAGAGAACCTTTTCCGGCGAATTCTTCCGCGGACTCTCCGCACTTCTTCCCGGAGTATCCTTCGACCCCCAGGCAAGCCGACCATCTGATATATGCCCTAAATCATTGCTCTGTGTTATTCTTGCGTGTTTAATTAATAATTATGCCTGTGATAGAAATGATTGAACTTCTGCTAGGTTCCAATTACTATTTACATTACTTGTCAATGCTCATTGTATTATCACACTAGTGACTCATATATGACAGTTGGGAGATAGGTTGTTATGTTTTCATCATGCATAGCTACTGCCATCTCCAGTTATTGTGATAAACAACTATGCTTGCTAAGTACTTGCTAAAGCTAAACCTAGTCGGTTGATCCAGAGTCACCTGTCCGGACTTATCCGTGCAACCACATTTGCCGGTATGGGACAACCTAGACTTGATCTGATTGCATGCTCTTTTATCGGTACCACCAACTAGGGAAGGTTATGCGTGCATGCTACCCTGGCCCGGTAGGCGACGATAACCTTGTGAGTCCAGTTGAGTTATTTGCCGGCGTCCCCGTTTGGGACAGTTTAGTTGGCCACGACGGTGGCAGGTGTCACGAGGTGACACAGGGGCCACCCAGGACATGACCCTGGGAGGGTATGATTGTCGGTGGTACGGTGGAGGAGTCACGGGTTAGGCAGGTTTCGTTGGAGCAACACTGGTCCACCCGAATGGGATCACGAGGTCAGGTGCTCCATGGTGTGGGTAAATTGCGCAACCTCTGCAGAGTGTAAAATCTATTCGAATAGCCGCGTCCACGGTATAGGACAGTCCGTCCAAACCTCTCTAGGTGGTCAACCGGAACAGTAATAATAATGATGGAAGAACTCGTCTTATGATCGGTAGTACTTAGTGGATCGTGAATATTCTGAGGATTGTAAGGCAACCCGGAAGAGAGAGTAAGTTTATCAGACTTACAGTGGAGATGCATAGCCATCGGATGATGTCAGGGATATGATACGTTGGCCATGGGATGGCTATTAAAGAGACGGTCAGATGACCGAAAGCTTGGATTGGATTTGGTTCGACATCGGATTGGATCATGAGAATGTTCGGAGTATGGAATATTTACTTAATATGCTTTACCTTACTGCATTTACTTCAGTAGTTATCTTGCTAAATAACCCTGCTATGGCATGATAATCAATATTGCTAGCTAGTTATGCCATGTCATGATAATTAATATTGCCCTGATAACAAATGCATGCTTGAATGCCATGGATTGCATTGCTTGGTGTATATGTTAGCTTGATTTGCTTGCGAGTACATTCAAAAGTACTCAGCGGCCTTCAATGTGGCCAGGTTCACATAAGGATCCGTCGTCCGTCAACGAGGAGCCGGAGCGTTCGCGGGCTAGGAGAGTAACCCAGTCAGATCCCTGTGGATTGGAGCCGCACCAAGACCATGCTGCCTTAGATAGAGCTTTTCCGCTGCCACCACCTTTGTAACTATCATGTAAGACTTATATATCCATTAATCGAAATGCATGTGTTCATGATACTTGTTGTAAACTCACATGCCAGAGTGATTTCCTGTGCTGGTATGCGTGGCGACCGTTTGGCTACAGTGGTAATCAGGCGGGGCGCCACATCTTCTAATTTCCACTAACGATGAAATTTTCTTTATCATCTCCAAGGACAGCTCTCGCTGTGCCCCTGTGCTGGTGATGATCAGAAGATGCATCAACATTTAGCTTAACAAAACCCATAGGAGGTTTACCCCATCCCCCTTGTTTATTTGTCGCATTAGGGGAGCAAGCTTTAAGGAAATTAGCCGTTATAGCCTAGACCCCCATGGATGTGTGGTATGCATCTTGGAACTTTCCCTCATGGACCAGCTTACGTCCGTCCTATCATAGATACCACACAGTTGTAGCGATCAATTCATGTACATTCTGGAATCCCAAATTAGATAGGTCCTGGTTTGGCACAAGGAGTAAGATTTCAAGTACCATCTCACCCACACGATCAATGTCACAAGCTTTTTAATCACCTCATTCATACCCAACTTATCCCAAACCTCCTTCGGTTTCTGACAAAGAAACAAAACTTGCTTTGTATCTTCTGGCCCATTCGAACATGATGTGCAGATTGACGAAACTTCCATGTGTCTATTTGCAAGCGTAACATGGCATGGAAGAGTTCCATGCAACGTATGCCAAATATTTTTTTTTACCTTTTCCGGTCACGAAAGTTTCCAAATCTTACACCAGATAGGCTTAACATTGGTTCTACCCATACCGTTTGTATATTGCAATTTTCTCGCATGTTGACGATTCCATTCTGCCAAATAAGCTGAGCGAACAGTGAACAAACCATTCTGTATAGCTCCAAGCAATGAAATCTGACACATTATGCATAGAGAGAGGAATAGCTATAACTCTTTGAGCATCAATTAGCCACAGTGCTTCCATTATGTCCACTTCCGGGCCGGTGCCTCGACAGCCCACACTCCTCTCTAGCAGGGAACTCATATTTGTCGCTTACGTGGCAAATAGTCGCTGCTTCGCACAGGCGTGAGTGAACCTGAACGAGATAGGCCGACCCATTTAGAGAACCATCTAGAACATTCTTAACAGGATTTTCCTACCTACTTTTACTAGTTTTCATCTTTTTTAGTTTTTTTCTATTTTTTTTACTAATTTTCTTTGTTTGTTTTTAAAGTTCCTCTTTCATTTTTTTGGAAATTCTAAAAGAATTTTACAAATTATAAAAATATCGTGTTTTAAGTTGTTGTTCTGAATATCAAAGAATGTTCCTTATTTATAAAAGCATTCATAATTGTTTCTAAAATATTCAGGTTCTTAAACAGATCAGAAGCTTAAAAAGTAGTGCCATTTTCAAAATCCGTTCGCAAATAAAAAAATGTACTGGAAAACATGTTTGAGTTTTGAAAAAAATGTTCATATTTTTTAATGAAAATACATGTTTTCAAAAAGCGTTTGAAATTTCAAAATAAGTTCATGCTTAAAAACTGTTCTCAAAAGTAAGAAAACCTGGTCGCTAAAGTAACACGGGTTCGCTAAAGTACCCGTCTAGCTCGCTCACTCCCGACTCGTGCAACAGTTCATGGATGGCCCGGCCCACTAAGACAAACCCTCTGTGCGGCAACCGTTCTATTTGATGGTAAATACAAACTCATTAGTAAGGGTGCTCAGGCTCTGACAACTGGCGCGCTGCATGTGCATCATTTTTGACAACCTGGTAATTTCTTTTTTTTTTGCAAATTAGTTTATTCAAAATGTATTATCTCATGAACGAAGCGTCTAAATCCCGAACTGCTCTCACCGTTAGATTTGTCGTGTCGAGATCTTCGAAACTACATCTCATGTTAATAAGTTTCGGCAAACTTCTTTTCATGATAAAATTGAGGAAAAATACACGGAGCCGGTGCCATGTTTTTTCCCTTTCCGAGAAACACAACTATGCTTATCGCGGAAGCAAATTTGTGCCTCTACAAGCAGCAAATATGTGCTCTTATGGAAGGAAAAAAATAGTTTTTCCCTTTTCAAGAGGCACATCTGTGCTTCTCGTAGAAGCAAATCTATGCTTATCAAGGAAACAAAAAAAATGACACATTTTTCCTTTTCGAGAGGCACAACGGTGCTTCTCATGGAAGAAAAAAAACTCATTTTTTTTCATTTTTGAGAGGCATAACTATGCTTCTCGCGTAAGCAAGTTTGTGTATGCACGAGAAACAAATGTGTGCTTCTCGTGCAAGTAGGAAAAAGAATTACGCAATTTTTCTTTTCTGATTTTATTCTCCGAAAACTAGAGAAAACCAGACGAAAACCAAAAGCCGAAAAAACTAAAAAAATAATATCTAAAACACGAAAATTCATGCAAAAAAATAAAATAATTCTGAGGCAGTACCCAGCACGCGACACATGGTAGCGGCTCGACACACCACTTGGCTCACCCTCAGTCCACTAAAGTGACCCTTGTGGGGCTCTCGCAAGGGATACCCTTTGACTAGTTGCTCTCTGCTAAATAACGTCAAATAGGAGGTCTCCTCTCGCATGTCACAGCCAACATCGTGCCATGCATGAGATCCCCAGCCCAACCAAGCAACCTTCCCCCGCTCGCATCATCTTGACGTCCCTCCACAAAATTTGAAGGGGCATATCTACAGGTTAGATCCTATTTTCAAATTCATGATCATTCTTTATAAATCCACGTGCATATTTTCAAATTGTGAACATTTTTTGAATTAATGAACTTTTTTATAAATTCACTATTTTTTGAAAGTGTGGATATTTTTTGAAAGTTGTTAACATTCTCTGAATCGACGTACATTTTTTGAATTTTAGGAACATTTTTCGAAATTAATGATTTTTTTGTTTTGATGAACATTTTTTGAATCAGTGAATACTTTTTGAACCAATAAAGTTCTTTTGAAATTTGGGAAAAATTGTTGAATTTGTGAACATTTAAAAAAATCTTGGACATTATTTGAATTCACAAAATTTGGTTCAAAATTCATGAACATTTTTTGAATATGCGAACATCTTTTTTTTGAATTCACGATTATTTTATGGTTTCTTAAACATGTTCTTCAAAATTCACAAGCATAGAGAATTTTGCACTGTTTTGAAATCCCGAATTAGTTTTAAAAAGAAAAACAGAAAAGAAAAAATAAAACAAAAAAGCACATCGCGTCATTGATTCATTTGCAAATTCTTTTAGGAATTTTAAAGACGGACATGGCATAGGTGAGGATAACTTGTACTCCCTCCATTTCATAGTGCAGTGCGCCCACGCTTTTTGAGATTTACATTTGACCATAAATTTAACCAACGTCGACGACTGCGACGGGAGATCAATGGTATAATTTTTGCTCCGCCACAGTCGTCGACGTTGGTTAAAGTTATGGTCAAACTTAAATCTCGAAAAATGTGAGCGCACTACATTATGGAATGAAGGGAGTACAACGGATTTGAGAAAAATTTCCTTCCCTCCAGCGGATAACAATTTTTCCGAGAAGTGATGGGATGGAATGACTGAGGGGTAGAACAAAAAGAAGCTTAATAAAAAGAAAACAAATGTCTGTTTAATCCGTTGTCGTTTCTCAAAGATTTGCCGTTACTAGCATTTTGCGGGGCAATAATGTTATCGACTGACGTTCCTTGGGAAGGGGGATGACAAACGAACGCATTTTGCTGGCAATTTTAGTTGCAACGTGAGATCAATCGGTGGCAGTTTTTATAAGAAAGTATCTTTCTCTGAAGCAAGTGTCATGTTGTTTTGAAGAAAATGCCACATGTGTTTGAACAAACAAAAACGTTCGCAAATGTCATCCCTCCCGTCGAACATTCGCTGGCTATCGGGGTCCATTGCCGGGTAGCCCGTGACATGTATACTGCCAATCAATCACTTCTTGGAAGTAGCCACTCGCCACTTTTAGCACGAATTAATTACAAAATCTTCAGTTTCACGCACAAGATGATCTCCTCCTCCTCTCCAGCTATCCAATACGTAGAATCTACCCCTAATTCCATGTGTGGTGCAGAAGGTAATTAATTGAGTATAGTTACGGAGCAGGGGGGGAGTAGAGGAGCAGGGAGGAAGACAACGGGATTTGGCCTTTTGTTGGCCGTACAGACGTGGCATGAGGCACACATGGATTTCAGACAACCTGAGGGTCTTTTCCGTAAAAATCAACTGCCATGTGAGGGCTCTGCTTAGACAGGATTGTACGCGTGGCTGTAGATGTTACATATTTATGTATCCGGGTACCATATTGGAGCATTTCTCAACTTCGAGGGTAGTTGTTATACATGCCATTAAGTTAAAAGGACTGAATTTATAATTTTTTCATAATTTACCGTGAGCCCATCCGTTAGCGATTTTAGGTCCAATTTAGCTCTCAAGAAAGAGGCACATAGAGAATCCGAATTATCAAGGAGACGCCACGCTTGTTTAGCTCGTAATGCTAGATTGAAACAAGAAGTGATGGGATGGAATGACTGAGGTGTAGAACAAAAAGAAGCTTAATAAGAAGAAAATAAATGTCTGTTTAATCCGTTGTCGTTTCTCAAAGATTTGCCATTGCTAGCATTTTTGCTGGGCGGTAATGTTATCGACTGACGTTCCTTGGGAAGGGGATGACAAACGAACACATTTTGCTGGCAATTTAATTGCAACGTGAGATCAATCAGTGGCAATTTCTATAAGAAAGTATATTTTTCTGAAGCAATTGGCATGTTGTTTTGAAGAAAATGCCACGTGTCTTTGAAGAAACAAAAAAGTTTGCAAATGTCATCCCTCCCGGCGAATGTTCGCTGGCTATTGGGGTCCATTGCCGGGTAGCCGGTGACATGTATACTGCCAATCAATCACTTCTTGGAAGTAGCCACTCGCCACTTTTAGCACGAATTAATTACAAAATCTTCAGTTTCACGCACAAGATGATCTCCTCCTCCTCTCCAGCTATCCAATACGTAGAATCTACCCCTAATTCCATGTGTGGTGCAGAAGGTAATTAATTGAGTATAGTTACGGAGCAGGGGGGGAGTAGAGGAGCAGGGAGGAAGACAACGGGATTTGGCCTTTTGTTGGCCGTACAGACGTGGCATGAGGCACAGATGGATTTCAGACAACCTGAGGGTCTTTTCCGTAAAAATCAACTGCCATGTGAGGGCTCTGCTTAGACAGGATTGTACGCGTGGCTGTAGATGTTACATATTTATGTATCCGGGTACTATATTGGAGCATTTCTCAACTTCGAGGATAGTTGTTATACATGCCATTAAGTTAAAAGGACTGAATTTATAATTTTTTCACAATTTACCGTGAGCCCATCCGTTAGCGATTTTAGGTCCAATTTAGCTCTCAAGAAAGAGGCACATAGAGAATCTGAATTATCAAGGAGACGCCAAGCTTGTTTAGCTCGTAATGCTAGATTGAAACAAGAAGTGATGGGATGGAATGACTGAGGTGTAGAACAAAAAGAAGCTTAATAAGAAGAAAATAAATGTCTGTTTAATCCGTTGTCGTTTCTCAAAGATTTGCCATTGCTAGCATTTTTGCTGGGCGGTAATGTTATCGACTGACGTTCCTTGGGAAGGGGATGACAAACGAACACATTTTGCTGGCAATTTAATTGCAACGTGAGATCAATCAGTGGCAATTTCTATAAGAAAGTATATTTTTCTGAAGCAATTGGCATGTTGTTTTGAAGAAAATGCCACGTGTCTTTGAAGAAACAAAAAAGTTTGCAAATGTCATCCCTCCCGGCGAATGTTCGCTGGCTATTGGGGTCCATTGCCGGGTAGCCGGTGACATGTATACTGCCAATCAATCACTTCTTGGAAGTAGCCACTCGCCACTTTTAGCACGAATTAATTACAAAATCTTCAGTTTCACGCACAAGATGATCTCCTCCTCCTCTCCAGCTATCCAATACGTAGAATCTACCCCTAATTCCATGTGTGGTGCAGAAGGTAATTAATTGAGTATAGTTACGGAGCAGGGGGGGAGTAGAGGAGCAGGGAGGAAGACAACGGGATTTGGCCTTTTGTTGGCCGTACAGACGTGGCATGAGGCACACATGGATTTCAGACAACCTGAGGGTCTTTTCCGTAAAAATCAACTGCCATGTGAGGGCTCTGCTTAGACAGGATTGTACGCGTGGCTGTAGATGTTACATATTTATGTATCCGGGTACCATATTGGAGCATTTCTCAACTTCGAGGGTAGTTGTTATACGTGCCATTAAGTTAAAAGGACTGAATTTATAATTTTTTCACAATTTACCGTGAGCCCATCCGTTAGCGATTTTAGGTCCAATTTAGCTCTCAAGAAAGAGGCACATAGAGAATCCGAATTATCAAGGAGACGCCAAGCTTGTTTAGCTCGTAATGCTAGATTGAAACAAGAAGTGATGGGATGGAATGACTGAGGTGTAGAACAAAAAGAAGCTTAATAAGAAGAAAATAAATGTCTGTTTAATCCGTTGTCGTTTCTCAAAGATTTGCCATTGCTAGCATTTTTGCTGGGCGGTAATGTTATCGACTGACGTTCCTTGGGAAGGGGATGACAAACGAACACATTTTGCTGGCAATTTAATTGCAACGTGAGATCAATCAGTGGCAATTTCTATAAGAAAGTATTTTTTTCTGAAGCAATTGGCATGTTGTTTTGAAGAAAATGCCACGTGTCTTTGAAGAAACAAAAAAGTTTGCAAATGTCATCCCTCCCGGCGAATGTTCGCTGGCTATTGGGGTCCATTGCCGGGTAGCCGGTGACATGTATACTGCCAATCAATCACTTCTTGGAAGTAGCCACTCGCCACTTTTAGCACGAATTAATTACAAAATCTTCAGTTTCACGCACAAGATGATCTCCTCCTCCTCTCCAGCTATCCAATACGTAGAATCTACCCCTAATTCCATGTGTGGTGCAGAAGGTAATTAATTGAGTATAGTTACGGAGCAGGGGGGGAGTAGAGGAGCAGGGAGGAAGACAACGGGATTTGGCCTTTTGTTGGCCGTACAGACGTGGCATGAGGCACACATGCATTTCAGACAACCTGAGGGTCTTTTCCGTAAAAATCAACTGCCATGTGAGGACTCTGCTTAGACAGGATTGTACGCGTGGCTGTAGATGTTACATATTTATGTATCCGGGTACCATATTGGAGCATTTCTCAACTTCGAGGGTAGTTGTTATACGTGCCATTAAGTTAAAAGGACTGAATTTATAATTTTTTCACAATTTACCGTGAGCCCATCCGTTAGCGATTTTAGGTCCAATTTAGCTCTCAAGAAAGAGGCACATAGAGAATCCGAATTATCAAGGAGACGCCAAGCTTGTTTAGCTCGTAATGCTAGATTGAAACAAGAAGTGATGGGATGGAATGACTGAGGTGTAGAACAAAAAGAAGCTTAATAAGAAGAAAATAAATGTCTGTTTAATCCGTTGTCGTTTCTCAAAGATTTGCCATTGCTAGCATTTTTGCTGGGCGGTAATGTTATCGACTGACGTTCCTTGGGAAGGGGATGACAAACGAACACATTTTGCTGGTAATTTAGTTGCAACGTGAGATCAATCAGTGGCAATTTCTATAAGAAAGTATATTTTTCTGAAGCAATTGTCATGTTGTTTTGAAAAAAATGCCACGTGTCTTTGAAGAAACAAAAAAGTTCGCAAATGTTATCCCTCCCGGCGAATGTTCGCTGGCTATTGGGGTCCATTGCCGGGTAGCCGGTGACATGTATACTGCCAATCAATCACTTCTTGGAAGTAGCCACTTGCCACTTTTAGCACGAATTAATTACAAAATCTTCAGTTTCACGCACAAGATGATCTCCTCCTCCTCTCCAGCTATCCAATACGTAGAATCTACCCCTAATTCCATGCGTGGTGCAGAAGGTAATTAATTGAGTATAGTTACGCAGCGGGCTGGCAAATATTCGTCAACAATTAACTTAGGCAAATTCTCCTATTTATATTTCTCTACCCTGCACAGCAGCAGCAGCAACCAATCCTTGGGAGTTGAGTTCCAGTTGGTCGCAATGGCTGCGACGACGAGGGTATCTCGCGCTCTCCTGCTCGTCGCCGTCGTCCTCACGGCTCAGCTGTGCGCTTGCACGGCGTACGGCGGCGATGGGTTCAGCGTGGAGTTCATCCACCGCGACTCCGTCGGGTCGCCGTTCCACGACCCCTCGCTCACCGCGTACGGCCGCGTGGCCAAGGCGCTCGCAAGCTCCTACGCCCGCGCCGACGCACCGTCGGCCCACGGCGTCGTGTCCGAGCTCACCTCCACGCCGTTCGAGTACCTGATGGCCTTGAACGTGGGCACGCCGCCCACCCGCATGCTCGCCATCGCCGACACCGGCAGCGACCTCGTCTGGCTCAACTGCAGCAAGAAGGGGCCCCACGGTCCTGGCCCGGCGTTCGCCGGTGACGCGCCCTCACCCCCGCCCCCGCCGGGCGTCGTGTTCGACCCCTCCAAGTCCAAGACGTACAGCCCCGTGGGCTGCGACTCCGGCGCGTGCCGCGAGCTCCATGAAACCGTCTGCGTCGACTCCAAGTGCGCCTACTTCTACGGCTATGGCGGGGGCTCCGCTACGACCGGCCTCCTCTCCACCGAGACCTTCACCTTCGCCGCCGACGCCCCTGCAGGCACCCGCAGCGAGCGGACGACGCGCGTGCCCAACGTCAACTTCGGCTGCGGCACGAGCTTTGTCGGCAAGTTCATCGGGGACGGCCTCGTCGGCCTCGGCAACACCAACCTCTCCCTCGTCACGCAGCTCGGCGCGCACGCCTCGCTCGGCCGGAGGTTCTCCTACTGCCTCGTGCCCTACTCCGTCAACGGCTCCTCCCTGCTCAACTTCGGCGCCCGCGCCACCGTGACGGAACCGGGCGCGGCCACGACGCCGCTGATCCCGTCCAGGGTGAGTCCTACTACACCATCGGCCTCCTGTCCGTCAAGGTCGGCAACGCGACCTACGCGGCGCCGCAGCAGTCCCTCGCCGTCGTCGACTCCGGCACAACGCTGAGTCACTGGCGGAGCTTCTGCAAGGCCGAGTGGGCCGTGGCCCGCCCAGGTCTGGAGCTAATTTTTTTTATATATGTATGCTTCATACCCAGCCGGCCAGCCCAGCCCATCACCAGTACGCAGGTGCAGCCCACAATCGATACAACACACACATGACACATCGTCAACGGTCAGCCTCTGCCTCGCACAGCCACATTCGTTCCTCCCCCAAAAAAAAAGCACACAACGAAGCTGCCGCTCACCGCCATCTCATAGCGCAGCCGCCGGCTGCCGTGGCGCCCGTCGCCGCCGGCCGCCGCCCACGGGCGCGGCGCACATCAGTCCCTCCCTTCCCTAGATCCCTTCATCCAACATTCAGACGCCCCACCGGCCACAACCACAGCTTAGCCGACCCACGCGCGGACTCGCACATGCAGCCGCGAGCGGCGAGCCGGTAAGCCGGCGACGGCGGCGAGGGCGCGAGGCTGTGAATTGCCAGCTGGGCAAATCCTTCTCTGAATCCTTACAAGTTGCGCAGGTAAATCGATTCAAATAATTCCCAATTTTATTCCCCTGAATTGAACCTAGGTCATTATACTGAGTCATCCTCAAAATCCCCAATTGGCTGAATATTTCACTGAAGATCATTGTAGTTTACTGTCTAGTGTCCTAGACCACAGACCACAGTAGATGGTTTCTAATTTAGTAGGCAAGTTTTGTTTACACAATTGGGCAATTGGCCTTGCTGTAGCATGAATAATTCACTCCATTATGTTTACAGGTTACAAGTTGAGGTGTAGGCAGTCATGGAATGCGTGAAGGAACGGAATGTTGATTTGTAGTATGTACCTGCACACAACCTTGCCTGATGGTCAAATGGTATGGCTTATTTTGGTTTTGAGTAGTATATATGGTCAAATGTTATCGGAAAATGCCAACGGAGGCCGAGCTCCAGGGAGCTCGGTATTTTGAAAAAATCAAAATTTATATTTCAAAGTTTCAGAAAAATTCAAAAAAAATTCCACGGTAACTTAAAAGATTTCCGCACGAACGTGTGGAAAAATTATTTGGATTTGTTGTGATTTGTAGGCTGCACAAAAAAAACAAAATTCCGGCCCAACAACAAAATATATCGGCCCATTTTAGAAATACGTTTTTGTTTTTTTTCTGTACGCCACGTGTGAAGGTATTTGGTTTTGAATTTTTGCACACACACAATACACATGTGTGAAAGTGCATACAAAAATTTTCAAAATTTTTCACCTTGTGGAAATTCGTATTTTGAAAACGAGCTCCGTGGAGCTCGGCCTCCAAAAGCCCTCACTCCAAATGTTATGGCTTATTTTGGTCTTGGTAGTATATATGTATATATATGCATCTGCTCATTTTGTATTCAATGTGAACAAGAGGTGTACTGACTATATATATTGAAATAGTATATATGCTTTAGAATTTGAAAACTATTGTGCTCTGTGGCCCGCCCAACTTTTCTTTTCAAGCTCCGCCACTAACGCTGACGTTCCTCAACAAGGCGCTGCTAGACCCACTGGTAAAGGAGCTGGCCGGGCGGATCAAGCTCCCGCGGGCCCCGAAGCCGGAGGGCCTCCAGCTGCCGCTGTGCTACAACGTGTCCGGGCTACGGGAGGGGCAGATCGCGGCTAAGATCCCTGACGTGAAGCTGGGGCTGGGCGGCGGTTCGGCGGTGACGCTGAAGGCGTTGAACACGTTCGCGGTGGTGCAGAAGGACACCTTGTGCTTGGCGATTGCGCCGTCGGCTCGGTCGTCGTTGATCGGGAACATCGCGCAGCAGAACATGCACGTCGGGTACGACCTCGACAAGGGCACCGTCACCTTCGCGGCAGCCGACTGCGCGAGATCCTACTCCGCCCACCCACCCTCCCCGGCCGACGCACCCGCCCAGGCCCATGCCCACGCCCCGGCCGACGCACCCGCCCTAGTCACCTCCGGCTCTGTGTATACGTGTAGCCATAAATCTGATCACTTCTTAAAAAAACCATAAATCTGATCACCGTGGTACGCATGCATCAAAGCATTGTTCTCCCGTGCCCAGTTGAGTTAATAAGAGCGCTTTTTATGGGATTTTTTTTTTGTTTGCGGGCCGTGGACAAGGAAAAGTTTGATGCTCATTTTGAGTTAATAAAAGCGCTTTTTATTGGGATTTTTTTTTCGGGCTGGTCCAAACTCGTCCGTGGACAATGATGTGAAAGCCGGTATCCAATCATGTTCCTAAAACCGCCCATCCCTGTTTTTTTAAGAGAAAAGTTCATATTTCAAATCTGAACTAACCACTCAGTTTGATTTACATCTGTTATCTTTGAAACTGATAGGCCCTCAATTAACCTCGAAGTTGAAAATCAACCCCGTTCTTGGTTTTGGGCCGGTCCACGGGTTTTAACCACGCTGACTGACGGTGTCCTGGACTAGGGGTCCTGGCCTAGTCGGTCTAGCCCATCGGCCGGACCGCCAGCCCATTAAGGAGGAGGGACTTCGGAGGCCTCTAATCTGCCTCGACTGAAGACTTGCCGTGTTCTTCAAGTATATTTATTAGATTCGGCATGTAATCCCTAGATGATAACAGACCATGCGTAACCCTAGATACCCTTGATACCTATATAAACAAGAGGGTTTAGTCCATAGAGGTTCATTCATCATCATCCTCATACCCCTAGGGTTTAGACCACAACTCACGATCTCGAAGCAGGACGTAGGTTTTACCTCCCTAGAGAGGGCCCGAACCTGGGATATAAATCAATCAGTTGGCCAAACCAAACGAATAAATCAGAGAGAAATACAAAGATATAGTAATCATGCATATAAGAATTCAGAAAAGACTCAAATATTTCTCATGAATAATCTGATTATAAACCCACAATTCATCGGATCTCAACGAACACACCGCAAAAGAAGATTACATCGAATAGATCTCCAAGAACATCGAGGAGAACATTGTATTAAAGATCAAAGAGAGAGAAGAAGTCATCTAGCTACTAGCTATGAACCCGTAGGTCTGTGATAAATTACTCACACATCATCGGAAGGGCGGCAAGGTTGATTTACAAGTTCTCCGTGATCGATTCCCCCTCCGGTAGAGTACCCGAAAAGGCCTCCAGATGGGATCCCGAAAGAACAGAAACTAGCGGCGGCGGAAAAAGTATTTTGAGTGGCTCTCTGTTAGTTTTCCGATTTTAGAGAATTTATAGAGCTGTATTAGGTCAGACGGAGCCCCGGGGGACTGATACGTCTCCAACGTATCTATAATTTTTTATTATTCCATGCTGTTATATTATCAATCTTGGATGTTTTACAATCATTTTATAGCAACTTTATATCATTTTTTGGGACTAACCTATTGACATAGTGCCCAGTGTCAGTTGCTGTTTTTTTACTTCGCAGAATATCAGTACCAAACGGAGTCCAAACGTAGCGAAACTTTTTGGATATTTGTTTTGGATCAGAAGACACCTTGGGGATCAAGAAAGCACCTGGGAGGAGGCCCGTGGGGCCCAAGATACACCAGGGCGCGCCAGAGGACCCTGGCGCGCCCTGATGTATCTTGGGGCCCACGGAGGTCTCCTGCACCGCCTCTTCGCCCTATAAATTCTCAAATATTCTAGAAACCCTAGGGGAGTCGACGAAACACAATTCTAGCCATCGCAAGTTTCAGAACCACGAGATCCAATCTAACACCATCACGGAGGGGTACATCATCCTCATTGGTGCCTCTCCGATGATGCGTGAGTAGTCCACCATAGACCTAAGGGTCCGTAGGCAGTAGCTAGATGGCTTCCTCTCTCTTTTTGCTTCTCAATAATATGGGGTCTCTTGGAGATCTATTTGATATAACTCTTTTTGCGGTGTGTTTGTTGGGATCCGATGAACTTTGAGTTTATGATCAGATCTATATCAATGAATATTATTTGAGTTTTCTTTGATCTCTTATATGCATGATTATTTATAGCCTCGTATTTCTTCTTCGAATCTTTGGTTTAGTTAGACCAACTAGATCGATTTTTCTTGCTATGGGAAGAGGTGCTTTGTGATGGGTTCGATTTTTCGGTGTCCTCTCCTAGTGACAGAAGGGGCAGCGAGGCACGCATGTATCGTTGCTATTAAGGATAATAATATGGGGTCTATTCCTACATGAATAGATTTTGTCTACATCATGTCATCGTTTTTATTGCATTACTCAGTTTCTCCATGAACTTAATACACTAGATGCATGCTGGATAGCGGTCGATGTGTGGAGTAATAGTAGTAGATGCAGGCAGGAGTCGATCTACTAATTTTGGACGTGATGCCTATATATTGATCATTGCCTTGGATATCGTCATAATTAATCGATCTTCTATCAATTGCCCAACATTAATTTGTTTACCCACTGTGTGCTATTTTCTCGAGAGAAGCCACTAGTGAAATGTACGGCCCCCACTGGTATAGTGAGGTGCTATACAAACAGTTTTTAACCCCTTTCCGCGACGGCGTTTTGAACCATCGCCAAGTGAGTGACTGCGATAGGGGGGTCCTTCCCACACGACCCAGAAACCATCGGGAATAGGGAGCCACCCAAACGTTGCATCCTTGCAACTCGTTTGTGCTCGCATTGCCATCGCAGTCGGTATTCTGTGGTGCTACGTTTACGATGCGCGACCCATCACAAACGGTTCACGATTATAGAACGTGTATGATAAGCAGACAATCACACACATTCACTTTTCCCGAACTGTATGCGATAACTAATTAAGAAGATTAGCTAATCGTCGTACGAGTGTCGGATAGGATTACGAAATGTCGGACCGTCCTAACATCGTCGTACATGACAAGTATCGCACACGCTATTCTGTGGGGCAACGTTTACGATGCGTACCACATCAGAAACAGCTCATGGTTGCAAATCGTGTACGATAAGGCAACAATCACAAATGTTTAGTTTGCCCGCACCGTTTGTGATATTGTCTGACATCGCACACGCTTTGCAAACGGCAACTGTGTGCATGCTTGCACACGTTTCCTCTCTGTGAACCGTGTCGGATTATGGTATATATCACAAACGTTGTGTTTTATTGACCGTGTGCGCCGTAACAACCTGTAGAGCGTAATTTCACCGTAATTTAATTGCTGCTATTTCAAATTGTACCGGATTTGAATTTGAAAGTATGCTATAGCTTTATTCATACCCATCAGGTTCAAACAACCAATGCATTATTCGATTCATAGGTACATATGTTCAAGAATTACGTAAGCATCAAATAAAGAATGATGAACCACAGTTGTATACTTGTACTATTAAAGACAGTAAAGAAAGAGGCGAAATACATTCTGGTTGCTGAACAAGGTGAAGCGGAATGCCCATATTGTGCCCTCCTCAATGCAGAAGGCACGCATGACTCTAGTCCAACCCCTTGTGATGGCCGACCGCCCATCCTTCACGGTCTTCATGAAAACATCTGGATAATCATCGTGTTCTGGTAGAAATACTTTAACCTTTGCATGCCCACCAATCATGTAGTTTGAGAGGTAATCTTGAGTAAACTGCTTTGGAAACCACTGCAAAGGAAAAAGATTCAGACATTGTCATCTAACACAACTCATTATGGGCAGTAAAAAGAAGGCTGCAGAGTTCTTACTTACCATCCTGCAGTTCGCTGTTGTCTTGGATAAAGTGTAAACAAATAGTTTAATTGCCATCTTTTGACCCATTTTACTAACAATCTTTATCAGCTTCCTCACTTGATGCTGGTTCATCGATATCTCATTGCCCCATACGCAGAAAGGGTCGAAGCACGGATCTTTACCAATGACATATGTACCTAAAAGCACCAAGTTAATATTAGAAGTTAAACAGCAATTGCACAATAATGTAGTATAACACTATTTTATAATATCTTATAACATCCAATATAGTCACATATTAGATGAATTAACATCTTATATTATGAGCCGGAGGGAGTTTATTGCATTTTTACAAATTATCGGCTGATTAACTGATGCTGTATCCATGGGTTAGAGTTAGTTTGAGCTAGTTTGGGCTCAAATAGCCCTAAAGTATATCCAAACATGAGGGCTAGTTTGAGCTAATTGTATTTAACCCACCCAAAAAAACTATCCCACCCAAGAGATGCTAATTGGAGCTAGTTCTCCTAGTGCATTTATTGTCAATCTAACCCTGTCATCCAAACACCTCTTTGGCTAAAGTTAGTTCAAGGTTAGTCATGAGCTAGAAACTAACTCTAACCTCTAGCTAAGTTGAGTATCCAAACAGGGATGTGTTGTTGTTGTTGTTGCTGCTGCTCTTCTACGTATATCTAGACATCATTAGAACATTAAGGTAACACTCTTCCTTGTTGCTATGTAGTCTAGGATTGCATATTTAGACATTAAGTACAGTGCATGTTGCTATGTAGCCTTAGATATATTACATATGGCCCTAGTTAACCTAACGATAAATGGGTTACATATATATCCAGTTAAAAGTCTGATTCACCGATTAGTCCCTTATCAGCCCCCGGCCTATATGGTACCAGCTACCGATATACTGAATAGTGAGTATATATAAGCCATGGGATGAAACTAACCTCGATGGAAAACAACAGTCGTTCCTAAAATTGTCATGTGTAAGTACATCGAGAGGCATGTTAAGCACAACAGGCTAAACATCAACCAAATATATCCATGGCAGACAAAATAATCTCCAAAAGATAGCTTCAGTGTGCAGGTTTAAGCACGTTAGTAAAGCAAAACAAGTGGAAAGGTGTGTTAACTGCAATACGCATAACATTTAACAGCAAGCAACCATAGTCATTCAAACTGGTATTGTGCCGGTCTAAGTTCACTGGTTATTGTTAAATAAAAATGGAAAGGCGTGTTAACTACAAGATGCAGCAACCAAATTTTAGTCATTCATAGTGGTATTGTTGAAACTGGTATTGATGAAATTGAACTACACAGTTCATACTTGCACATATAGAACATCACGTTGTGAATAACTAGAATAAACAAGGCATACTACGAACAACCAAAGATATCATTTGAAACTAGACATATGCTAACTACAAACAACCGAATTTGAAACTAGACATATGCTAACTACAAACAACCGAACAATCAAAAAACTTTAAAAGAGGCGTATGCTAGCTATAACAGGCTTAATAGCAAGCAAATATATGCATTCCTATCGGTATATTTAAAACTGGATTGATAAAAATGTACTGCACAGTAAATAGTTGCACATATAGAGCATCACATTATGAACAACTGAAATAAACAAGGCATACTGCAAACAACCAAATATAGCAATTAAAACTGGACATATTCTCACTACACTACAAAAGGGACTAGACAAAACAAATCATGGGTTCCCCTTGTGAAGAGACACGGCAAAACAAATCATGGGTTTCCTCACTTGTCACAGATGGGCTTGTTCCCGTGGGAAGAGCATGGACCCTGGATGCGCTCCATGTTGTCGCAGATGGGCTCCTTCCCTTTGGAAGAGCACGGCTGTAGGGTGCCCTCCCTAATGTCGCAGACGGGCTCTTTCCCCTTGGAAGAGCATATGGGCTCTTTCCCCTTGGAAGAGCCGGAGAGGGTGCCCTCCTCGTGGTCACAGTCGATGAGGTCTGACTTGGAAGCTGTGGATCCCAAGCCAGCGTCGCAGAACGTGTCCTTCAGAAATGACAAAAGGGGCTCGATGGCGATGTAGGATGGCAAACTCTTGACAGCGAGCCAGAGGAGATCAGCAGCGGGGCCATGGATGAGATCGACGGTGGTTGAACCGGAGGGGTTGGGGGTGGGCCACTTAACCTGTGACATAGCCTGCGTCAGGCCGTCGCTGTCGACGACCTCGATGTCGTAGCCGGCGTCCGCGACATACCCGCATACTCTAGCCTGCTGATTGAGTGCCTGCGGCCAGTAATGGTCGCTAGCTTCCTCGACGGCCACCTCGGCAACGTCGGCAAAGAGACCGCGATACACCTCTTTTGGGCCAGTCGCTCCTCGAGCTCCACGGGAAGCGTAGCCGGGCTCAGGCTGCGACGCTCTGGAGTGGGGGATGGGGATCTGTGGGAAAGGAGGCGTTTGACAGGCATCATCTAAGAAACTCAGGGTGGCTTGGGTATGGAGATCGGTGGGTAAGCTGCACGGGCAAACCGGCAGATGTTGACAATGGAGGCCTTGCGGTGGCGGCGGCTGCGACCTTGCTAGGGTTTCGAGCGAGGGAGGTGAATTGTGTTGGGGGGGGGGGGGGCGTGTGTGTGTGTGTGCGCGCGCGCCCGAGAGTTTTGGTGTGTGTGTGGAGGGGGGGCGGGGGGTGTGTTTGAGGAAATGACGCGGCTACTAAAAATTTTACTACGCGGGAGTGCAATGCCGGGGCTATTGAAAATTTGGATGATGGTGCATCTCACACGGTCCGGAAATAACAACCGTGTGTTATGAAACAGAAAAACCCTCGGGACGGGCAGATATTTTCGAGGGATGCAGGCAGGAGCGGGAACAATAAATATCACACACGGTCGAAACATAATAACCGTGTGTTATCAAACAGAAAAAACCTGCAGGCGAGTAGATATTTTTGAGAGGGGAAGCCTCGTGGAGCCCAATGTACTGTGCGGATGTGCGTGACAGGGGCACCGGCGTGGCACACGATTAGTGTGAGTGAACCGTGTCTGTTGCGTCATCCGACTTGTCTAATGTTCATAAATTTGGTGAAAATGACGCGGGAAAGGGTCAGAACACGAACACACTTGCATGTGGACCAAATATATGTATGAAAATGGTGGTTTGATGTTCAAATACCAAATGCAACTTCGATGTGGCACCTATCTTGCAAAACGCACGGTATTGCTTGCCCCCCTCGTGTCGGCAGGAGGGGAATCCTAAGCTATGAACGCATGCCCCCCCCACGGAGGTTCACCTAGCAAAGTGCGATGTAGCAGTCCCCCCCATCACACACACACACACACTTTCAGTCGGCAGGCCGGAGAGGGCATCTCACCAAGATGTATCGTAAAACGGACCAAGAATAATCCACCTTGGTCGTACAACCTCTCTCTTGTTGTTGGTCAAAGTGATGGCCATCCATGCGACCCCAGAGATGGGCTAGCTCGCCAATAATCATGCAAGTAGCTAGTCCTCGAAGACAACCACTGCCTGCGTGTGGCCCAAACATATGTATGGAGAGGTGTTGATGTTTGAATACACAATGGGACAACTTTGATGTGGCACCGTGCTTTCGAAGCAGAAATCCCCACAGGGAGCGAGGGTTAGTTGACGATGCATATGTATGTCACACCACACTTCGAGCCGATGACGGGGATTCATTCATGCATGCGTGCATAGTAATGCGCTCAAAATTAGGTCTGAATCTGACCATGACCTATACTACGATAACACGAACCAAAGGAACAATCCGCCATGGTAACCTATCTTGTTGTCGGTCAAAGTGATCATGGATGTCCACGCGGGCCCACGAATATATAGGCTTGTCGCCGATAACCACGCGAGGGAGTGTACCGTTCGAAGACAACCACTACATGCATATGTATGGAGGTGATGCGTGCATGCATGTTTGAATACCATTCACAACATTGATGTGGCGCGTGCATCGAAAATCGTACAGTCCCCACATAGAGCGAGATCGGTTCATGACGTGTCATGGTACTAGCCACTTCGACTCGATGGGAGGGATTCATGTGTACACATGCATGTGTGTGCTCAAACTGTATCATGTCATCCCAGAGCATGATCTATATGTATACCATATTAAAAAAAAATCCCCTCCTAAGTCAAATTAACCTCTCTTGTTGTCAGGCAAATTAGTGATGGACCAAGCGGGCCCACAGATGGAAAGCATCGATATCGCTGATAACCGCGTGAGTGGGTGCGAGAGGACAACCACCATCGCTTTGCATGTGGGCCAAACATATGTTGAATACCCAAAATGCACAACTTTGATGTGGCACATGCCTCGAAAATCGTAAAGTCCCCACATAGAGCGAGGTTCATGAAGCGTACTACATATGATGGTCCCCTTCCCCCTCTTCGACGCATACTATATGCTCCAACCGCAATACAACCCAAAAAGAATCCTCCTTGATGGTGAAATTAATTAACCTCTCCCGATGTAGGTCAAAGTGATGCATGCATCGACGATGACCTCGCGGGCCCACAGATGGAAGCGTCACACGTGAGTGTCCTAGGATAACCACCGCCTGCATGCATGTGGCCCAAAGAGGTGTTGTGTGATGTTTGAATAGCCATATCACAACTTTGATGTGGCACGTGCCTCGGAAACCAAAAAGTCCCGACACTGAGTGAGGTGTACTTGTTCACGGACACGTACGTATAGTATATATGCTAGTCCCCTCCTACCTCTTCGACGCGTACTGTATACTCCCACCGTAACACAAACAAAAAAGATTCTACCTTGCTGGTCAAATTAACCTCTCTGCCGGCTGTTGGTCAAAGTGATGGACGACGACCTCACGGGCCCACAGAAAGCGCCACACACGAGTGAGTGTCGTGTAGGACAACCACCGACTGCATGTGGCCAAAACATGTATGTATGAAAGGGTTGTGTAATGTTTTAAATAATAAATTCACGACTCTGATGTGGCACCTGCCTCACAAAACGGCCAACCCACACGGTGGCTCACGACTCATAGTGTACTGCTAGCCACCCCCCACCCCCAGACGCGCGCGCGCGCACACACACACACACCGCATCCACCGCAACTACGATGCATGTTAAATTTTCCCGCGGTGAACATATGTTACCAAAGGAGGGACGTTTTAATTTTGAAAAAAAAATCAGAGATCATTAAGACGTTTTAGTACATTGATTGATTTTCTAGGGGTATAATGTGCAAAAATCAAATTTGAGCTACATGCACACATGATAGTGCACCTAAATGGATTGAAAAAACACATGTGTCTCACTGGGTGCATGTTTACTCCCCGTGCAAGAAATTTCAAACATTGAGAATCTTGATTTTTAAATTCTAGTACATCCAAAACTTATTTGAAATTCATGAAACTTATCGTGTTGTCATATGGACACCAATACAAAGTGGTGTTGTACTTTTTTTTGTCAAATTTGAGACCAGTTTTGATGTAATCTTTATTTTCTTACAAACAGGAGATTATTAATAATTGGGAACCAATATCACAAATGGATTATTTATTCGAACCGTGGGCATTAGACCAACAATGGATACGTGCCATGCTTCGGTTAAGCAATAAAGTGGCAGCATTAATCATCAAAATAGAAAAACAATATACGTGCCGCCATGCGACCCGTGTGGCTTGCGAGCAGGCGTGAGTTGACGGGACGCATGCGAGCAGTCCGCCGCACAGGCAGACTGGGAGGCGTGCGTGCAGGTGTGTGAATTAAAGGGAGGCGTGCTTGCTGCACAGTGTCATCGGGAGGCGTGTGAGTAGCTGTGTGAAATGACGGTAGGCATACCAGCAGTCCGGTGCGCAGGCTCACCGGGAGGCGAGCCAGCGGTTTGACCGCCGCCCGCCTCTCTCCCACTACTCCATATTAATGGCACGCCCGAGCGGCCGCACCCCCCATCCTCGCCACACACACAATCCTCTCTCTCCGCTTGCATCCTCGACGCCGGCTCTCAGTCCTCAAAGCCGTCAGTGTATGAGGATGCCGCCGAAGCGCCCCATCAGAGGGAGTGGTAATGCCGGGGCTGCTGAAGCACCGGAGCACGGCGTGGAGATGGAGACAGAGGTTGCCGTCACCGCCGGCGAGGTATCGCTGCACCCTGATGTTGTCGACGGCGTCGTGCTTCCACAGCCGGAGCCGGAGGTCCACATCGACTCCGATGATGACTCAGGCGACGACTTCGGCGACGACTCTGACGACCACTCCGGCGACGACTCCTACGACGACGGACAACCGGTTAGTCATCTATACCCATTTATGTGTCAAATACATCTTAGGGTTTCTCTGCTTACTCTTGTGTCCCCCTTTTTGGAATAGAAATCCTATGGTTATGATCTCTCAATCCATGAAATCTGAGTAAGTTTCGTTAGATCCGTGTAGTGTATTGATTGTTTGAATGGTACAAGTGGTAAGTGATTAGTTGTTTCATCTGTGCAAATGATTTCTGCTAATAATCCGACTAGGGTTAGTGTTCGTGCTAATAATTCCTAGCCAGGTCTTGACAATTGATTTTGAATGACCTACATATATGTTTGTGCCATTATTTTTTTCAAGATTGGTCTGTACATAGTCGATTGTGCTTAAAAATCAAACCATAATCTCTGGATATGTCTAAAAAAATAGACATAAATTCCTAATCCTACTTTACGACATATAAACATTGATTTGATGCCAAATTTTGGCAACTGCCAAATGTTCGCTAGATATAAGTTTGTATTCCAAATTTGACGCCACATTTTTTTACTATATGTATAGGTGCTGTCTGACGATGTCGACAGCGAGGATGAAGATGGCCAGAGGAGGTATAAGAGGCAAATCCTCAGGGAGCTTTATGCGGGAATGCATAACAGGCGTATTAGGACCTGGGACGGCGGCTATCGATGCCCATTTTGCAACCAAAAACTTCATGACGCGTATCAAAGTGTTCTGGCGCATGCAAGAGGACGAGTTGTTGGCTCCTTCAAGCAGAAGTATTCTTGCAGGGTGGTGCACGCCGCGTACGCCGTGTACCTGGAGAAGCTTCAGGATCGTGTCGGCAGATGAGATGAGATGTGGGATCGAACTATGTATGGCTATGTAGTGTCTTAATTATAAATGCGCTTGAGTATGCTTAATGACGGTTGAACTATGTACTTATGGTTGAACTATGCTTGTGTACGACTTATTATCTATGCAGGAGTATGTTTAATCTATATTTACTTAAGTCTAAATGTGGGATATGGATGCAATCAGTTCGGTTGATGGAATCTACCTCCGTCCAGGTTTATTGGTCCTCTTTGTAATTTGTGTTAAATTTTGACCAAAGATTTAACTGTCAAAATGTTAGTGCAGGTCAGCAAAAATTATATCGTTGGATGCGTATTTGAACATAGTGTTCAATGATATAATTTTTGGTGACATGCATAAACATTTGTTAGTTAAATCTTTGGTCAAAATTTGGCACAAATTACAAAGGGGACCAATAAACCAGGACGGAGGCAGTACGTCAATCATACACGGTTCCTAAAATTGGAAACATGTGCAATGACTTTCATTTTCCCTGTTACGTCCATCACACATGGTTGGCTCTAGCAAACCGTTGCCTTCGAAACTCTTTGTGGGACAGAAAACCCTCACCATCCAATTCAAAAAAGAAAAAAGAAAACCCTCACCATCCCCACATCACAAAAACCCTCACCCCACCCGCCACTTCCTCCGGTCCCCATTCACACCTGCACAAGCTCCTCCGCGTCTATGCATGGCACCACCTAGCACCGCGGCAACCACTTAGCTCGACGCCTGTCGCCACCGCCAGGCTACTGGCAAACCCCACGGCATTTTGCCACTTTCGCTTGCCGCCGCCTATCGCCATCGACTTTCTCGATGCTACTCGCGGTCGACCCAGCTCCGCCCGGTTGGGGAATCCGCCGTATTGAGGGTTTTTTCTCATGGACAACAAGGTAACTAATTTAATGAGATATTATCTCATCTCTTATCCCAGTTCATCTGCCTCCTTTAATCATCCGGCTGAAATCGCCGTGAATTCATTTTTATTCGAGCTGATTTGAGGATTTTCTTTCATTCATAGGGTGTACAGTGCACGGACACATTAGGACTTTGTGGCCTCGGCCAGACATCCATTGAGTTTCATCTCACCGTACCAGATGACTTGAGGATGCGCGCGATATGTTCAATCTCACCCTAAATCGGTTGGCATGGCCTACTTTCCTGAACATATACTATATATTGCTGCATTTGGATAAAAGGTGCCACATGCAGCATATACGTCAAAGGGGATTTTTTCCCTCTTCTTTCTATATTAGGCAAATGAATGATGTATTGTTCTTTCGATTACTCTCATATTTCCAATACATCATGGTTACCCTATCTGTTTAATTATATATTTTTATCCTTTTATTTCAACTGCTGTATTGTTCTTTCAATTTCGCCCATATTTGCATGTTACGATATTCTTTAACAATCCTACCATTTTCTGCAGCGCGTCCCTTGCTATGCAACAGAATCTGTAGTACACAATCTTTCCCTTTACATAAATCAAGACTGCAGGGATGCCATACGGAACACAAACCATGGATTTACAATCGTTGCTTCTGTAAGACTTGATGAATGTGGTCACTCCTATTTTGCCAAGGGCCTTTGGACAGAAATTTCTAAGTTTTATGTACTGAAAGCTGGCACTAAAATTGCACTGCACATAAAAGAGCCTGGTCATGAGATATATGCTAACTTCCCCGACGATATCATCCGTCCAGACTTTGTTCGAAGTAAGTGTTCTTTTCAAGTATCTGCATGTTGACTCACCCAACAATATCAAAGGAATTGTGTAGTATTTAAGCAACCAATTGTTATTCCATTTTCTTACTCTATTCCTACCTACTAACTTCTATTTACCAATACACTTTTCTATTGCCCTAGTTTAATTAAATATTCCCTGTACTCCCACTTCTATCAGAAAGCGCCGCTGATGAGGAGACTCCGGAGGTGGAGAACGGGGCTGCCAACAAGAGTAGGCGGGTCGAGCAAGAACCGCAAGCGACTCCAGCAGGCCTAGACTTCATCAACAGCCTCCCTGATGATATGTTGATAGTCATCATCTCCCTCCTCCCAATCAAATATGGGGCGCGGACAACCGTCCTTTCCCAACGGTGGCGCCCACTATGGAACTCCACCCCTCTCGACCTCATCGACACCCACGAGCTCTGCCATGGCTATCGCAAAAGCTTGGATGCGTTCTCCTAGATCCTCGGCAGTCACCCTGGCCCAACCAGAGGCCTTAGCATGGGCAATTTCCGTTCCAACGGCAAGGACCAAGCCAAGCTTGACGACTGGTTCTGATCCCCCGCCCTAGATAAGCTCGAGGAGCTCACTTTTGATGATGGGCATATGCGCTCGCTGCCAACGTCCGCGCTCCGCCTCGCGCCCACGCTGCGCGTCGCCAAGTTCAGGAACTGCCATCCCCCCTTAATGACGCACCCGCTCTTATTCTACCACGACTGAAGCACCTCGAGCTCGTCGCCGTCTGCCTCCCAAACGGTGACATGGAGCGCCTGCTCTGTGGCTGTACTGCACTCGAGTACCTTCGTCTTCAGGTGATCAATGGGTTGAGTAGCTTCCACATCACCTCCATGACTCTGCGGACTATTTATGTGTGTTGCTGGTGCTGCAAGAAGACATCACAAGATGTGTACCACGGTATGGTCATTGAGGACACACCTTCACTTGAGAGATTACTTGTAGTTGATCAAGAAGGTCCAACAAGAATCAATGTCATTTCTGCACCAAAATTGACAGTGGTGGGCTACTTGTCTGACAAATACTCCGAACTTGTTATTGGATCCACACCTGTTCAGGTACAACAGCCGCCTTCTACCTCTCCTTCTAGAAATTAACATTATTTCTAATTTTGAAGATGTATGTTCGTCTGTCATCCAGAAAATGATTCCGACAAGCTTGACTCCGAAACTACGCACAGTGAAGGTCTTGGCACTAGAATCTATCGGCCCCAACCTGGACCAAGTTGTCAGTTTCCTGAGATGCTTTCTGTGCCTGGAGAAGCTATATATCGAGGTGATGTTCCATTCCTGTTAAATGTTAACCATAAGGGAGTTCAATTTGTGACACCTTTTTCCAAGTTTACAATGACAATGTACTACGATTTCTGAAGGATTTTTGGACGATTTCAGTACATACATGTCCCCCCCATATTGGTTGCTTGATCCATATGGTTACAATCCATAAGCATTTCTCCTTTGGATTCATCTGTACTAGTTTTCTTAGGGAACTTTTCATCCACTCCAACCTCTTGTGAAGAAGGCTACATTTTTCTAGATTGTAATCAAATGCCCATGTTAATCATGTCGGATCGAAGATGGCACGTTAGTGCATTTTACAAATCCTGCAAACCAAATAGGCCTGTAGTAGTGTTCAAAACTGCATGTAGGCACTAACACGTTTTCTTCTTTTGCAGATAAGATTAGGCCCGGTGGTGGATAATGTGATACAATATAACAATCACATTGAATGCCTAGATCTGCATCTCTCAGAAATTACTTTGAACTCCTACCGAGGGACCTTATCGGAGATTATATTCGCCAGGTTCTTTGTTGTCAAAGCAAGGGTGCTGAAGGTAATAAGGTTTGCCCTACATTTATTTCGCAAAAAAGAATGGTTTGTTGATCAGCGCCGGCTGCTTCGGCAGAATGGAATAGGCTCCGAAAATGCTGAATTTCATTTTGGAACTTCAGATGACAGAGTAATAGGAAGTCATCGTGTCAACCCCATACATGACTTCTCAGTGGCTGACCCCTTTGCAAAAATTATGAGGTTTCGAAACCAGCCTTACAAGTGGTAATATTAGTTTGAACCTCTCTTATATCCATGTTCAGCGGATCAGCACGAGCGTTTGCAGCTGATGAGCTGAATTTCATTTCTAATATCAGTTTGAACCTTGTAATCTTCGAATTTGAGCCATATAACTCTGGAATTTGAACCTTGTAATATTTCGAGCTTTTGTGGTACAATCGTTGAAATGGCATCGTATGAGACTCGTATATTGGTAGCACTATTTTGACCTTAATATGCAATTGATATAGATTTTATTAACCATTCTCGAATGTGTTTACCTTGTCAATCTTTTAGCACACGATCTGTATAGCTAACTCGACTGCGATCTTTGACATTATTGCACACAGTTGGTTTCTTCAACTGTGTGCCCTGTAGAGCGTAGAATTAATTATCGCACTCGAGTGTCCATCATCACCCTTCTGTGTAACTTTGACCTCATCACCCACGGGTAAACTTATGACCGAAGTCATTCCACACACTTTGTTTTTACAAAGCTTTTTGCCAATAAACGCCCACGATTTGTCCCTCTTCTAGCCAACGCGTGGCCAAACTAGCCGGGCGGGAAGCTTGCGCGGTAAACTGCGCGGTAGTACTGGAACAGGCTCATCGACGATACATTTGGCGCCTCTTCGAGCCCATGCATGGTCAAACGAAATGCGTGCGGTGTTGTCAAGCGTGCACTGGAATCCTCCGCTATGAACGTGGTGACAAGACGTGACGATTATAGGCCGGCCGGCCCCCATTTATTACAGTGGCCATTTAACCCTTGTATCTCTTCAACCTTTCGATCATGCCCCACCATTGCAACAAGTACACCCACCATGACAAATTCTTAGAGTGTATCCTGTGCGGCTCCAATGGCGCTCCGAGGGGCTGCCGACGATGAGCAGCAGTTCACCATGCATGCCGTGGTGGACACCCACAGAAGGTTCACGGAGCTCTCGGTGGTGTACACCAACAACCCGGTCTGGGTGGAGCACTCCATCCACATCATGGAGCTGTTTCTTGCTGAGGAGAAGTACAAGGTGGTTGGGTTCAACCTCGAGTACACCCGCACTCGTGCCGGGTCTCGTCCCAAGGTTGCCATCGCCTAGATGTGCGTGCGCAAGAACGTCCTCGTCTACCACTACTGCCTGGCCACAAGGCCTTGTGAGCATTTCGCCAGGTTTGTCAACAGCCCCCACTACATGTTCGCTACGGTGGACATCACCAACGATGTAAAGGTGCTCAAGAATTCGGGCATCGCCTGGCAGAATCTTGTTGACATCCAGGGCCAATACAAGGTCTGGGGCAACAAAGAGCATGAGAAGGACTCACTGGTTCACCTCGCCGAGGCCATCATCGATCCCTACTACAGAGACATGAAGGATTCCTACAACAAGGACAAGCGTGCCTGGCACTCGGCCTGGATGGAGAAACTCGACAAAGCTCACGTCGTGTACGCGGCCAAGGAGGCGTACATGATCTACGAGATGTACAGGCGGATCGTTGACATGAGGAAGTGCCTCCTTTCCCAAAATGACCAGGGATCCAGCCGGAAGCAGAGCAATGGCAAGCATCATCGCAACAAGAAGTAGATGATTAGATCCTCATTTCTCCTAGTTTAGTATGCATGTAATTGCTTACTTTGGTGTATGGAAATGTTATGTGTGTAGTCAATTGTGTAATTGTATGCTTAATTTGGTTATGCAATGCTGTCTTTTTAAGTATATATGTTGATGCTCTGTAGACAGAGCATAGATGTTGTGCGGACAGAGCAAATCACATCGCACACGGACTAAACAATGGAACCCGTCGGTGATGATTTCATCAATCACTGACAATTGTATACCAGTAATCGTTTGCTCACAACACACACGGCTTGTTAACAGGAATCGTCTGTGTTGTTATCGATCTTCCCACACATTTTTGATTACAGACCTGTTTGCCGCGTATCACACACATCTTGTTAAGTTGAACCGTTTCTGTTCTCTTGGCTCAACGCAAACAGTTCATCCGAGTGAACTGTATGCCGTATATCACACACACCTTCACCTGGCTGACCATTTCTTTTGTGTTGCCTAATCACAAACAGTTCGTCCGAGTGAACTGTATGCCGTATATCGCACACACCTTCATCTGGCTGCCCGTTTCTGTTCTTCTGCCTCATCGCAAACAGTTCATTGGACTAAACCGTATGCCCAGCATCACACACGCAACTAAAATCCAAACCGTTTTTGATGTATCCACCATCGCAAACGTTTTGCATCTTTTTTTGACTTTTTTTACATCACCGTTTGCGATTAATGCATCACACACAGTTTCGTCAAAGGGTCTCTGATCGTAGTGTCACGTTAGCAGCATCCTGCAGTAGTGCCCGGGTCTATCTTTTATCATATTGCTTTCCGATCTATTTTTCATCGCATTTGTTTTCAGATCTATTATTCTAAAAACCCAAAAAATACTTTTCTTCACTTTTTATTAGCATCTTTTATTTCGCGTTTCATTCAAATCTATTTATCCAAACACATACAAAACATTCTATCTTTTTACCGAGGAGGGATTGGCAACCCCTCTTACGCGTTGGGTTGCGAGTATTTGTTCTTTGTGTGCAGGTACCGTTTACATAGTGTTGCTTGCTTCTCCTACTGGATTGATACCTTGGTTTCATAACTGAGGGAAATACCTACCGTAGCTGTATTGCATCATCCCTTCCTCTTTGGGGAAATACCGACGCAGTTTCAAGCAGCATCAAAAGGAATTTCTGGCGCCGTTGCCGGGGAGACATCATCAACATCTATCAGGTTGCTAATCACAAATCTCATCTCCTTGCAATTTACATTATTTGCCATTTGCCTCTCATTTTCATCTCCCCCACTTCACAAAATTTGCTGTTTTATTTGCCTTCTCTTGTTCGTTCGCCTTTTTCTCGTTAGATATTTTGTTTGCTTGAACCCATCATCATGAGTGCCTTTGGTATGGCAGAAACATATGATGACCTAACTCCTAAAATTGGACGATCTGGCAATATGGATGCTAAAACTTTTGTTTTGGGTCAAGGGAATGTTATGGGAAAAGAACATATCCAAGAATTTTTTAATTGTGTTGGAAATTTGACTTTCGATGATGCCCCTATACATAAAAGAACTAAAACTTATGCGGAGGCTATTTCAGCACTAGTTCTAAAACTTGAAAATAGATTTATCCATACTCATCCTACCTTGCAAAGATTGTTTTATGAGCTGCCAGTTATAAAAGATCCAAAAGCTAAAAAATAGCCACCCATGTTCTTATGAATGAATTTGATCACATAATACGGGAAGCTAGGGAAATTTTTGATTTTTATGGTATGAGTCGTGAAAAATCGGTGATAGATGAGATCCTTTACAATAGTGACTATATGTTGAGACATTTGCTTGGAAATAATCAAAATTTTGATGAGAACCTTAAAAATTAAATCCCCGTTTTAGATGTGATCCAACAAGTTTTCAATGATGTTAATCAACAATATTCTTGGATCGTAGCCAGAAATCAAAGAGGTTACGTAGATGGACAACTTGATAATGCTAAAATTTCTATGGATAATGTGTTTCAAGTTATATTTGCAAAACCTCCTGACAAAAACACATCTATGGAAAATAAGAAGAAAGATGGCAATACTTGGATCTATGAATTATGCCTAGCTAGGGGCATAAAACGATAGCGCTTGTTGGGAGGCAACCCAATGAATAAAATTTATTTTTGCCTTTTTCTTTATGTTCTTGAGTGTTTGCACAATTATGCCTCTGTTATGATTGTGTTTTTTATGTTTATTTAGTATTTGTACCAAGTAAAGCCTTTAGGATAGCTTTGGTGATAGTTGATTTGATCCTGTTGAAAAACATAAACTTTTGCGTCCAGTAACAGAATTGTTTAAATTCAAAGAAGCGACAAAAAAATCTGAATTTTTTACACAAGATTCATATAAATTTTTTTCTCTGTTGTCCTAATGTTTCAGAATTTTAGAATTACATAAATATGAGAAAAATTCACATCTTTACATACTATTCTGTTTTTGACAGATTCTGTTTTCTTTGCATTGCGTCCTTATTTTGATGAATCTATGGATTGTATCGGGGGGTATAAGCCATGGCAAAGTTATAATACAGTAGATATAATGCAATAATTTTTTTAATGGGTTTGCAATAGTACTTAAAGTAAAGATTTGTTTTCTTATACTAACGGATGTCACGAAGGTTTTGTTAAGTTTTGTGTGATTGAAGTTTTCAAGTTTTGGGTGAGATCACGATGGATGAAGGAATAAGGAGTGGCAAGAGCCTAAGCTTGAGGATTTCCCATGACACCCCAAGTTAATATTCATGGAGAACCAAGCAACTAAGCTTGGGGATGACCCGGAAGGCATCCCCTCTTTCTTCTAACGACCATCGGTATTTTACTTGGAGCTATATTTTTATTCGTCACATATCATGAGTTTTGCTTGGAGTGTCTTGTATTATATGAGTCTTTGCTTGTTTTGATTTTTAGTTTGTCACAAGTATCCTTGCTGGACACACCTATTTGAGAGAGCCAAAATTATGCTATGATTTGTTAGAATTGCTCTATATGCTTCACTTAAATTTTTTAGAGCTATGGAATTGCTCTAGTGCTTCACTTATATCTTTTTGAGCACGGTGTGCTTTAATATTTTTGAAGAAATGCTCTCATGCTTCACTTAGATTAATTTGAGAGTTAGTAATTTTTTGAAGAAATTCTCTCATGCTTCACTTATATTATTTTGAGAGAAGAATTTTTTTATGCTCATGTTCTTCACTTAAATTTATTTGAGCTTGACAAAAGCAATTGCAACATATGAAACTAGTCCCAAAGTGATAGATATTCAAGAGGGATATAATAAAAACTTTCATGAAGATCATTGGACAAAATAAACTTGATTCTTTGTAATAGTTTTGAGATATGATGATAGTAATATATGAGTCATGTTGGTGAGTAATTATGCTTTAGTAAGAATATTGGTGTTAAGGTTTGTGATTCCCTATGCAAGCACGAAAGTCAATAGTTATGCAATGAAATTACATCCTACTTGTGGTGCATTATTCATTGTTAGTTATGCTCAATGCTCGCTTATGTGAATTTTCATTTCTTGGTTGGTTGCTTCTCAATCTTTTTGCTACCCTCCACTTGTACTAAGTAGAAATACTACTTGTGCATCCAAACTCTTTAAACCCAGTTTTTCCATATGAGTCCACCATACCTACCTATATGCGGTATTTCCGTGCCATTCTAAGCAAATTTGTATGTGCCAACTCTAATTTTTCAAAATGAATTTCCTTTTTGTGTGCCCATACCGCTCATGAAGCGGCAGGGGGTGGCCAATATTTTCCATGCTAGATGTGTTATTCTCAAGATGAGTGCTTATTCACTTGTCATTGCATGAGAGTATGAGGGTAATAGGGATGCCCAGTCCCAAAATGAAAAATAAATTTACTTTATGTTGTCAAATAATAAATTCTTTGGAAAGTGTTGGTATGGACGGTACCCGTGGATATGGCTAGCTGTGGAATGTGAAAGTATGTTGGAAAAAGGAACACACTTTATTTTCTGTTTGGGAACTATTAGGGATATAACCCCATGGTGTGACCTGCCCAGGAGGGGCCAGGTTACACTGTTGGCGACTCAGAGATAAGGCCTAGGTAGGCCCAATAAACCAGACATGGAACCCGGAGGGCGACTTACGTGGTGAGCCGCCGGGGGCCCAAGCCCAAAAGATGGTGCAAGACCTGGCGCTGTAAGCTGCCCAACGATGACTTGCTTAGTAAGGCAAGGCGACTTAGAACCCAGGTCAGTCACGTTGTATGATCCGACTTGGACTCTTGTAAGCCCAGGGCCTCGACCTGTGTATATAAAGGCGAGACCCTGCGTCGGGTTAACTCAAGTTACAATCAATCGATAGCTAGGTTAAGCGATTCCGCTCCCTTGTAATCAATATTCAATCAGTACAACACAAAGCAGGACGTAGGCTTTTACCTCATTGGTGAGGGGCCGAACCTGGGTAAACTCGTGTCTCTCGTCCCGTTCAATCCCTTCAAGCTAACCTACGTTGTGATGGCTCCACACCTAAGTCCTTTCACAAGGGCATCTGCCGGGATAAAACCACGATAGGTGGCGCCCACCGTGGGGCTAGCACATGGTGGTTTCAAGTTCTTGAAGGGATCTTTCCCAGGGATCGAGGGATACGCCATTGGCAGGATGACCAAGAGTCGCCGCGGCAAGCTCTACATCGACGATGTTGGCTGGGACCCCGAGGCCGACTCAATCGAGTACGGGTACCGGGTCCCCTTTGGCAGGATTCACGTCTTCATCGGTAAGATTGGCGGATCAGAGCCTGAGCCGGACATCTGCACCGACATCATCGAGCCGACTCGGCGTGCGCAACCCGCCAGGGCTCAACCTGGCTGGAAGCGTGTCTTCGTTGGATTTGTGCATGGCACGGACCTTGCAAAGGATTCTGTGTCCGGAGGAGAGACTCTCATCTACTCAGGTGATGAGTCCTCGACCAGAGAGACGGATTTGATCTACCAGCTTCAAAACGGCAGGCTTGGGGGCTATTCCGATGGTGACAGTATTCCGGATCCCTATGAGACACCGTGCCGGGCTACTATCTTCATGGTTGGCACAAGGCTGGCTCTCAATTCATCAACAACTACAACTATGATGTCTAGTTCGGCGGCTGCGGTAGCTGGGGCTGGCGGGTCCGCTCGGCCGCCGGCTCAGGTTTTGTCCGAACTCTTCGACACTTTGATAACCCTGTTAGCAACATAGGTTACTGCGGCAAATCAAGCACAACATAATGCAGAGATTGCAAAGGTGCGAGATGAGGTGGCTAAGGCTCAGGAAGATCTTAATGCAGAGAATGCCAGGAGGGCAATGGAACGAGCTCTGATGGATGCCGAGTCACAGCGTATAAGGGCAGAAGCTTTTCGCCTAAGTCTGGATCAGAATGCATCCAATGTTGTTCTTCGAAGGAGACACCAAACCTGCCTGCCTTTGCTGTATGAGGCGCGGAATCTTTTCAACAAGCCTGGGGCAGAACCAAGTAACCTGCCAGGTACAACCCGGGCTGCTGAAGTCCCAGGGAGCGGGACGACGACTCAGCCTCGATTATCAGACCCGCCCCACAGGGATCAGACCCCGCCTCGGTGTTTTTCAACACCATCTGGCCATTATTCTAACCCGGTGGATAACATGATAGCAGCGGCTACCCGGCTCAATGCGATCCCTATTACGGATGAGACGCCTTTCGCAGCTGAGGCGCAGAATGCAATTGAGCTCCTGCAGACGGCGGTTGCACAGCAAGAGAAATATTCACACAGTCGTGATCGGGTGCACTCGACCCCCCTCCCAAGCTGCAGTTACAGCCAGCACATTGAGTCACCGGCGGTTTCCAGTAGCGAACGACGTCGTCGACTGAATCAGGATGACCCGCCCCGTGGGAATAACCCGTCCCTTACTCATGCTCAGGCGATCATGGACGAAGCCAGAGCTCGCCGAGAGGCGGAGGCAGCAGCGGTGGCTCAATTAGGGGCTTATCAGCAGCCTCCGATGACCCCTTCGGCCTCAGTAGGGGCTGGTGTAATTTCCAGGTCTGTTGGGGTGCCCTGTTTAGTGCCAGCTTTACGTAATGAACGTCTGCCTAAGGATTTCAAGGGTCCTCGTAAAGTACCTAACTACACAGCTGATCTCCCCACTGAAGCCTGGATTGAGAGTTATGAGTTAGCCATGGAGATGCTGGATGTCAATGATACTGTATGTGCCAAATACTTTACTATGATGTTGGATGGGCCAGCTCGAACATGGTTAAAAGGATTGCCTCCTAATTCCATCAATTCATGGGCAGAGTTGAAAGCGCGATTCATCAAGAACTTTCAAGGGACATGCAAGCAGCCTCTGACGATTATCGATCTTGATAACGGCGTGCAGCGCGAGGATGAGTCGGCCCATCATTGGGTCCGGCGGGTCTCTGCTATTATTCACTCATCGAATAGTATTGCAGCAGGTCAGGCGGTTCTGGTCTTGGAGAAGAACTGTCACTTTACCCCCCTTAAACAGAAGCTTGGGCGGCTTAAGCGTCATTGTAATGACATGGGTGAGCTCATGGCGGCTCTCATTAGATATGCTGACTCTGATACCACAACGGACCCTGGATCTGATCATGAGAAATCCAACAAGGGTAAGAAGAGTGGCAATGGTAAGGGTCAGCAGCAAAATGTGGCGGGGCATAATGGCAATAACCAGGGCAATGGTGGTAAGCGCAAACACCCCAATGGTGGGTCAGATCTAGTAGCTAACACCAACACTGGGTACAAGGGCCAGCGCCGCAATGGTAACGGTAAGCCGCCGTATGGCAAGGGAAAACCTTTTAATCTTGAGGCAGCGCTTAACGACCCGTGTCCACAGCATAGTTTTCCTGACAAGCCGTCCACTCACGCTTGGAAGGATTGTTGGATTATGCAAGAGTTCAGGAATTACGGCTTCAATCAGAATCACAGTAATAATAACGGGCCGCCCGGCGGGTCAGGATCCGGCTCACAAGGGTCCGACTTTGGTGGCGGCGACTCAAACGCTGGCTATCACGATCAAGGTAACCAGGGTGGTTATAATCAACAGTCTAGTCAAGGTAACCATCAGCAAGGGAATTAGTCAGGATATCAGAGTAATCCAAAACAGCTGAATGGTGGCCAATACCATGTTTTCACCACAAGTCTTTGCAAGCGAGATCAGAAGGTTCATAAGCACGCGGTCAATACTATTGAGCCGGTGGTGCCTCAATACTTGCGGTGGTTAGAACATCCAATCACATGGAGTCGGGAGGATCACCCGCCCCGGGTTGAGAATCCGGGTCATCTGGCATTGGTGGTAGCCCCTTAGGTCGGGGGTTATAAATTCACTAAGGTGCTTCTGGATGGTGGCAGTAGTATCAACATCCTGTATTATGACACCTTTCGCCGGATGAACTTAACTGACAAAGATCTTAAGCCGTCTTCCACAGTCTTCCATGGTGTGGTGCCTGGTAAGTCGGCGTATCCTATGGGAAAGATTGCCTTGGAACTGGCCTTTGGCAATGATTATGACTACAGAGTAGAGACGTTGTGGTTTGAAGTGGTCAAAATCAAGAGTCCATATCGTGCTTTGTTCGGACGGCCGGCTTATGCTAAGTTCATGGCTCGCCCTTGTTATGTTTATTTACAACTTAAGATGCCAGGGTGAAAAGGCACAATTACGGTCCACGATGATCGGAAAATCGCTTTGGAATGTGAGGAAGGAGACGTGGCTTATGCAGAGTCAGCTTGTGCTACTGAGGAGCTTAAGTTTTATAAGGATAATGTTGACCCGGCTGATATAACCCCTTTGAAGAAGCCCACCACTGAGCAAGACCCTTTGTTGAAGTTTAAGTCGGCTGATGATACTAAACAGGTTGACTTTGTCCCTGGCTACTCATCTCAGCAGTTCACAGTGGGGGCTATTATGGATCCTAAATAGGAAAGCGCGCTCATCGAGTTCATCCATGAGAATCAGGACATCTTTGCATGGAAACCTTCTGACATGCCAGGTGTATCGAGAGAATTCGCTGAGCACACTCTTAATGTGGATCCTAAGTTTAAGCCGGTTAAACAGTTCCTTCATCGTTTCAATGAAGAGCGACGTAAGGCTATTGGAGAAGAGGTAGCCCAGCTCTTGGTGGCTGGGTTTATCATCGAAGATTTTCACCCTGAGTGGTTGGCCAACCCTGTGCTGGTGCTCAAGAAGAACGGCACATGGCGTATGTGTGTTGACTACACAGATCTCAAAAAGCTTGTCCAGCTGACCCATTTGCTCTTCCTCGTATTGACCAGATCATTGATGCAACGGCGGGTTGTGAGAGCTTATGTTTCCTGGATGCTTATTCTAGTTATCATCAGATCAAGATGGCAGTTAAAGACCAAGAGAAGACGGCTTTCATTACACCTTTTGGAGCTTTCTGCTATGTTTCTATGCCTTTTGGACTCAAAAGTGCTCAGGCGACTTATCAATGCTGTGTTCAGAATTGTTTTCATAGTTAGATTGGGCGCAACGTTCATGCTTATGTGGATGATATTGTGGTCAAGTCAAGGAAGAAGGAGACTCTTCTTGATGATTGGAAGGAAACTTTTGACAATCTCCGGGTCTACAAAATGATGCTTAACCTGGCCAAATGTGTCTTTGGTGTGCCTGCAGGTAAACTGTTGGGGTTTCTGATCTCAGAATGGGGTATTGAAGCTAACCCGGAAAAGATTAAAGCCATCACGTCACTTTCTAAGCTGGCGTGTGCTAATGACGTTCAGCATCTGGCAGGTCGCATTGCGGCTTTGAGCCGGTTTATAAGTCACCTAGGAGAGAAGGCAATTCCCTTCTACCAGATGATGAAGAAAACATATCATTTTGTCTAGAGTGATGTTGCTAATGAGGCGTTTGAGGCACTCAAGAAACAGTTAGCTAAGCCGCCCGTCTTAGCTGCTCCTATCGACAAAGAGCCCTTGCTCCAATACGTGGCGGCTAATAATAAGGCTGTCAGTGTGGCAGTTGTTGTGGAGCGCAAGGAGGCAGGTAAGGAGTACCCGGTTCAGCGGCCGACTTATTATGTCAGTGAGGTGTTGACTGAGTCCAAGCAACGATATCCACATTGGCAGAAACTGGTGTTTGGAGTGTTCATGGCAAGTCACAAGCTGAAGCATTATTTTCTTCGCCATCCAATTAATGTGGTCAGCTCGGCTCCTTTAGGGGATATTATTCAATACAGGGAGGCTACATGCCAGGTTGCTAATGAAGGAAATATGCCCTAGAGGCAACAATAAAGTTGTTATTTTATATTTCCTTATTCATGATAAAGGTTTATTATTCATGCTAGAATTGAATTGATCGAAAACTTAAATACATGTGTGAATACATAAACAAATACCGTGTCCCTAGTGAGCCTCCACTAGACTAGCTCTTTGATCAAAGATGGTTAAGGTTTCCTAACCATGGACATGTGTTGTCATTTGATAATGGGATCACATCATTACGAGAATGATGTGATGGACAAGACCCATCCGTTAGCTTAGCATAATGATCGTTCAGTTTTATTGCTATTGCTTTCTTCATGTTAAATACTTATTCCTTCGACTATGAGATTATGCAACTCCCAGATACCGGAGGAATACCTTGTGTGCTATCAAACATCACAACATAACTGGGTGATCATAAAGATGCTCTACAGGTATCTCTGAAGGTGTTTGTTGAGTTGGCATAGATCGAGATTAGGATTTGTCACTCCGAGTATCGGAGAGGTATCTCTGGGCCCTCTCGGTAATACACATCATAAGCTTGCAAGCAAATGACTAAGGAGTTAGTCATGAGGTGACGTATTATGGAACGAGTAAAGAGACTTTCCGGTAACGAGATTGAACTAGGTATGAAGATACCGACGATCGAATCTCGGGCAAGTAACGTACCGATGGACAAAGGGAATTGTGTATGTTGTCATAATGGTTCAACCGATAAAGATCTTCATAGAATATGTAGGAGCCAATATGGGCATCCAAGTTCCGCTATTGGTTATTGACCGGAGAGTTGTCTCGGTCATGTCTACATAGTTCTCGAACCCATAGGGTCGGCGCGCTTAACGTTCGATGACGATATAGTATTATATGAGTTATATGATTTGGTGACCGAATGTTGTTCGGAGTCCCGGATGAGATCACAGACATGATGAGGAGTCTCGAAATAGTCGAGAGGTAAAGATTGATATATAGGATGATGGTATTCGGACACCAGAAGTGTTTCGGAGTGTACCAGGTACTTTTCAGGTCACCGGAAAGGAGTTTCGGGTAACCCCGACAGAGATATGGGCCTTATGGGCCAAGTGAGGGAACACACCAGCCCACAAGGGGCTGGTGCGCCCCAATACAGGCCGGCCCTATGTGGAGGAGAAGGAAAGAGGGGAGGGAAAGAAAAGTGTGGAGTAGGACTCCCCCTTCCTTCCCTCCCCCCTCTTTCCTTCCCCCTTGTTCATACAAGGAAAAGGGGGGCGCAGGAGGGCAGGAGGCCTAGGGCTGGCGGCCAGCCCCTTGGGGCGTGCCCTGGCTGCCCTAGGCTGCCTCCTCTCCCCTCCCACCTATATATATGTGGGGAGGGGGCGCCACACAAGGAGATAACATTGTCTTAGCCGTTTGTGGCGTCCCCGTCCACCGTTTACTCCCTCGGTCATATTTTCGTAGTGCTTAGGCGAAGCCCTACGGAGATCACATCACCATCACCGTCACCATGCCGTCGTGCTACCAGAACTCATCTACTACCTCGCCGTCTTGCTGGATCAAGAAGGCGGAGGACGTCACCGAGCTGAATGTGTGTAGAACGCGGAGGTGCCGTGCGTTCGGTACTAGATCGGTTGGAGCGCGAAGAAAGTTCGACTACGTCAACCGCGTTGTGAAATGCTTCCGCTTACGGTCTACGAGGGTACGTAGACACACTCTCCCCCTCTCGTTGCTATGCATCTCCATGGATAGATCTTGCGTGTGCGTAGAATTTTTTTTGTTTTCCATGCAACGCTTCCCAACAGTGGCATCCGAGCCAGGTCTATGCGTAGATGATATGCACGAGTAGAACACAAAGAAGTTGTGGGTGGTGATGTTCATACTACTTACCACCAACGTCCTATTTTGATTCGGCGGCATTGTGGGATGAAGCGGCCTGGACCAACCTTACATGTCCACGTACATGAGACCGGTTCCACCGACTGACATGCAACTAGTTTTGCATAAAGGTGGCTGGCGGGTGTCTGTTTCTCCTACTTTAGTTGAATCGAATTTGACTGCGGCCGGTGCTTGAAGAAGGTTAAAACAGCGAACTTGATAAGTCACCGTTGTGTTTTTTTTGTCGTAGGTAAGAACGGTTCTTGCTAGAAGCCCGTAGCAGCCACGTAAAACTTGCAACAACAAAGTAGAGGACGTCTAACTTATTTTTGCAGGGTATGTTGTGATGTGATATGGTCAAGACATGATGTGATATATGTTGTTGTATGAGATGATCATGTTTTGTAATTTATTGGCAACCGGCATGCAAACGCCATGTAATTGCTTTACGTTATCGCTATGCGTTAGCAATAGTTGTAGAAGCAATAGTTGGCGAGACGACCATGACGCAACGATGGAGATCAAGGTGTCGAGCCGGTGACGATGGAGATCATGACGATGCTTTGGAGATGGAGATCAAAAGCACAAGATGATGATGGCCATATCATGTCACATATTTTGATTGCATGTGATGTTTATCTTTTTATGCATCTTATTTTGCTTAGAACGACGGTAGCATTATAAGATGATCCCTTCACTAAATTTCAAGATATAAGTGTTCTCCCTGAGTATGCACCATTGCGAAAGTTTGTCGTTTCGAGACACCACGTGATGATTGGGTGTGATAGACTCTACGTTCACATACAACGGGTGTAAGACAGTTTTACACATGCAGAATACTTGGGTTAAACTTGACGAGCCTAGCATGTACAGACATGGTCTCGGAACACTGGAGACCGAAAGGTCGAACATGAGTCATATAGTAGATATGATCAACATAGAGATGTTCACCATTGATGACTACCCCATCTCACGTGATGATCGGACATGGGTTAGTTGATTTGGATCATGTATCACTTAGATAACTTGAGGGATGTTTATTTAAGTGGGAGTTCATTAGTAATTTGATTAATTGAACTTAATTTATCATGAACTAAGTCCTGATAGTATTTGCATATCTATGTTGTAGATCAATGGCCCGTGCTACCGTTCCCCTGAATTTTAATGTGTTCCTAGAGAAAGCTACGTTGAAAGATGATGGTAGCAACTACACGGACTGGGTCCGTAACTTGAGGATTATCCTCATTGCTGCACAGAAGAATTATGTCCTTGATGCACCGGTAGGTGACAGGCCTGCTGCAGGAGCAGATGCAGATGTTATGAACCTCTGGCAAGCTCGATATGATGACTACTTAATAGTTTAGTGCGCCATGCTTTACGGCTTAGAACCAAGAATTCAAAACATTTTGAACCCCACGTAGCATATGAGATATTCCAAGAGCTGAAATTGGTATTTCAGACTCATGTCCGTCTCGAGAGGTATGAGACCTCTGACAAATACTTTGCCTACAAGATGGAGGAGAATAGCTCAGCCAGTGAGCAAGTGCTCAGAATGTTTGGGTACTACAATCGCTTGAATCAAGTGGGAGTTATTCTTCCAGATAAGATAGTGATTGTCAAGAGTTCTCTAGTCACTATCACCAAGCTACCAGAACTTCATGATGAACTATAATGTGCAAGGAATGACAAAAATGATTCCCAAGCTCTTCGTGATACTGAAATCGACGAAGGTAGAAATCAAGAAAGAGCATCAAATGTTGATGGTTAACAAAACCACTAAATTCAAGAAAAAGGGCAAGGGATAGAAAGGGAACTTCAAGAAGAACAACAAACAAGTTGCTGCTCCCATGAAGAAGCCCAAAGCTAGACCCAAACCTTAAACTGAGTGCTTCTACTGCAAAGGAAATGGTCACTAGAAGCGGAACTGCCCCAAATACTTAGCGGTTAAGAAGGATGGCAAAGTGAACAAAGGTATATTTGATATACTTGCTATTGATGTGTACTTTACTAGTGTTCATAGTAGCCCCTGGGTATTTGATACCGGTTCAGTTGCTAAGATTAGTAACTCAAAACAGGAGTTGCAAAATGAACATAGACTAGTTAAGGGCGAGGTGACGATGTGTGTTGGAAGTGATTCCAAGGTTGACAAGATCACCATCGCACACTCCCTTTACCTTCAGGATTAGTGTTGAACCTAAATAAATGTTATTTGGTGTTTGCGTTGAGCATGAATATGATTGGATCATGTTTATTGCAATACGGTTATTCATTTAAGTCAAAGAATAATTGTTGTTCTGTTTACATGAATAAAACCTTCTATGGTCATACACTCAATATAAATGGTTTATTGAATCTCGATCGTAGTGATACACATATTCATATTATTGATGCCAAAAGATGCAAAGTTGATAATGATAGTGCAACATACCAGTGGCACTGCCGTTTAGGTCATATTGGTGTAAAGCTCATAAAGAAACTCCATGCAGATGGGATTTCGGAATCACTTGATTATGAATCATTTGATACTTGCGAACCATGCCTCATGGGCAAGATGACTAAAACTCCGTTCTCCGGAACAATGGAGCGAGCTGATGACTTATTGGATATAATACATATCGATGTATGCGATCTGATGAGTGTTGAAGCACGTGGCGGGTATCGTTATTTTCTGACCTTCACAGATGATTTGAGTAGGTATGGATATATCTACTTGATGAAACACAAGTCTGAAACATTTGAAAAGTTCAAAGAATTTCATAATGAAGTGGAGAATCATCGTAACAAGAAAATAAAGTTTCTACGATCTAATCGTGGACGCGAATATTTGAGTTACGAGTTTTGCCTTCATTTAAAACAATGTGGAATAGTTTCACAACTCACGCCACCTGGAACACCACAGTGTAATGGTGTGTCCGAATGTCGTAACCATACTTTATTAGATATGGTGCGATCTATGATGTCTCTTACCGATTTACCACTAACATTTTGGGGTTATGAATTAGAGACAGCTGCATTCATGTTAAATAGGGCATCGTCTAAATCCGTTGATACGACACCGTATGAACTGTGGTTTGGCAAGAAACCTAAGCTATCGTTTCTTAAAGTTTGGGGATGCGATGCTTATGTCAAAAGGCTTCAGCCAGATAAGCTCGAACCCAAATCGGAGAAGTGCATCTTCATAGGATACCCTAAAGAAACTATTGGGTACACATTCTACCACAGATCCGAAGGCAAGGTCTTTATTGCTAAGTTTGGGTCCTTTCTAGAGAAGGAGTTTCTCTCGAAAGAAATGAGTGGGAGGAAAGTAGAACTTGATGAGGTAATTATACCTTCTCTCGAATTGGAGAGTAGCACATCATAGAAAATAGTTCCCATGATGCCTACACCAACCAGAGAGGAAGCTAATGATGATGATCATGAAACTTCAGATCAAGTTACTACAGAACTTCGTAGGTCGACCAGAACACGTTCCGCACCAGAGTGGTACGGTAATCCTGTCCTGGAAGTCATGTTATAAGACCATGGCGAACCTACGAACTATGAAGAAGCTATGATGAGCCTAGATTTCGACAGATGGCTTGAGGCCATGAAATCTGAGATAGGATCCATGTATGAGAACAAAGTGTGGACTTTAGTGGACTTGCCCGATGATCGGCAAGCCATTGAGAATAAATGGATCTTCAAGAAGAAGACTGACACTGATAGTAATTTCACTATCTGCAAAGCTCGACTTGTCGCAAAAGGTTTTTGACAAGTTCAAGGGGTTGACTACGATGATACTTTCTCACCCGTAGCGATGCTTAAGTCCATCCAAATCATGTTAACAATTGCCGCATTTTATGATTATGAAATCTGGCAAATGGACGTCAAAACTGCATTCCTTAATGGATTTCTTAAAGAAGAGTTGTATATGATACAACCAGAAGGTTTTGTCGATCCTAAAGGTGCTAACAAAGTATGCAAGCTCCAGCAATTCATCTATGGACTGTGCAAGCATCTCGGAGTTGGAATATACGCTTTGATGAGGTGATCAAAGCATATGATTTTATACAGACTTTTGGTAAAGCCTGTATTTACAAGAAAGTGAGTGGGAGCTCTGTAGCATTTCTGATATTATATGTGGATGACATATTGTTGATTGGAAATGATATAGAATTTCTGGATAGCATAAAAGGATACTTGAATAAGAGTTTTTCAATGAAAGATCTCAGTGAAGCTACTTATATATTGGGCATCCAAATCTATAGGGATAGATTGAGACGCTTAATAGGACTTTCACAAAGCACATACCTTGACAAGATTTTGAAGAAGTTCAAAATGGATCAGTCAAAGAAAGGGTTCTTTCCTGTGTTACAAGGTGTGAAGTTGAGTAAGACTCAAAGCCCGACCACGGCAGAAGATAGAGAAAGAATGAAAGTCATTCCCTATGCCTCAGCCATAGGTTCTATAAAGTATGCCATGTTGTGTACCAGACCTGATGTGTGCCTTGCCAATAAGTTTGGCAAGAGGGTACAAAAGTGATCCAGGAGTGGACCACTGGACAGCGGTCAAAATTATCCTTAGGTGCCTTAAAGAAGACTAAGGAAATGTTTCTCGGTTATGGAGGTAATAAAGAGTTCGTCGTAAAGGGTTACGTCGATGCAAGCTTTAAATGCCGATTCAGATGACTCTGAGTCTCAATCTGAATACATGTTGAAAGTGGGAGCAATTAGCAAGAGTAGCTCCATACAGAGCTTTGTAGACATAGAAATTTGCAAGATACATGCGGATCTGAATGTGACAGTCCTGTTGACTAAACTTCTCTCACAAGAAAAACATGATCACTCCTTAGTAATGTTTGGGTGTTAATCACATGGCGATGTGAACTAGATTATTGACTCTAGTAAACTCTTTGGGTGTTGGTCACATGGCGATGTGAGCTATGGGTGTTAAATCACATGGTGATGTGAACTAAATTATTGACTCTAGTGCAAGTGGGAGACTGAAGGAAATATGCCCTAGAGGCAATAATAAAGTTGTTATTTTATATTTCCTTATTCATGATAAAGGTTTATTATTCATGCTAGAATTATATTGATCGGAAACTTAAATACATGTGTGAATACATAAACAAATACCGTGTCCCTAGTGAGCCTCTACTAGGCTAGCTCGTTGATCAAAGATGGTTAAGGTTTCGTAACCATGGACATGTGTTGTCATTTGATAATGGGATCACATCATTAGGAGAATGATGTGATGGACAAGAGCCATCCGTTAGCTTAGCATAATGATCGTTCAGTTTTATTGCTATTGCTTTCTTCATGTCAAATACTTATTCCTTCGACTATGAGATTATGCAACTCCTGGATACCGGAGGAATACCTTGTGTGCTATCAAACATCACAACATAACTGGGTGATCATAAAGATGCTCTACAGGTATCTCCGAAGGTGTTTGTTGAGTTGGCATAGATCGAGATTAGGATTTGTCACTCCGAGTATCGGAGAGGTATCTCTGGGCCCTCTCGGTAATACACATCATAAGCTTGCAAGAAAATGACTAAGGAGTTAGTCACGAGGTGATGTATTACGGAACGAGTAAAGAGACTTGCCGGTAACGAGATTGAACTAGGTATGAAGATACCGACGATCGAATCTCGGGCAAGTAACATACCGATGGACAAAGGGAATTGTGTATGTTGTCATAACGGTTCGACCGATAAAGATCTTCGTAGAATATGTAGGAGCCTATATGGGCATCCAGGTTCTGCTATTGGTTATTGACCGGAGAGGTGTCTCGGTCATGTCTACATAGTTCTCGAACCCATAGGGTCCACACGCTTAACGTTCGATGACGATATAATATTATATGAGTTATGTGATTTGGTGATCGAATGTTGTTCGGAGTCCCGGATGAGATCACGGACATGACGAGGAGTCATGAAATAGTCGAGAGGTAAAGATTGATATATAGGACGATGGTATTCGGACACCGAAAGTGTTTCGGAGGGTACCGGGTACTTATCGGGTCACCGGAAAGGAGTTTCGGGCAACCCCGGCAAAGATATGGGCCTTATGGGCCAATTGAGGGAACACACCAGCCCACAAGGGGCTGGTGCGCCCCTATACAGGCCGACCCTATGTGGAGGAGAAGGAAAGAGGGGAGGGAAAGGAAAGTGTGGAGTAGGACTCCCCCTTCCTTCCCTCCCCCCCTCTTTCCTTCCCCCTTGTTCATACAAGGAAAAGGGGGGCACAGGAGGGCAGGAGGCCTAGGGCCGGCGGCCAGCCCCTTGGGGCGCGCCCTGGCTGCCCTAGGCTGCCTCCTCTCCCCTCCCACCTATATATATGTGGGGAGGGGGCGCCACACAAGGAGATAACATTGTCTTAGCCGTGTGCGGCGCCCCCGTCCACTGTTTACTCCCTCGGTCATATTTTCGTAGTGCTTAGGCAAAGCCCTGCGGAGATCAAATCACCATCACCGTCACCATGCCGTCGTGCTACCGGAACTCATCTACTACCTCGCCGTCTTGCTGGATCAAGAAGGCGGAGGACGTCACCGAGCTGAATGTGTGCAGAACGTGGAGGTGCCGTGCGTTCGGTACTAGATCGATTGGAGCACAAAGAAAGTCACATCAACCGCGTTGTGAAACACTTGCACTTATGGTCTACGAGGGTACATAGGCACACTCTCCCCATCTCGTTGCTATGCATCTCCATGGATAGATCTTGCGTGTGCGTAGAATTTTTTTGTTTTCCATGCAACGTTTCCCAACAGCTAAATGGGCAATTGAACTTGGACCTCATAATTTGAAATATGTGCCAAGAACAGCCATCAAGTCTTAGGCTTTGGTGGATTTCATAAATGACTGGACAGAGTTGCAAGCACCTGAGGAGAAACCTGACGACACATATTGGACAATCCACTTTGATGGGTCCAGATAGTTGGAGGGCTCGGGGCTGGAGTTATTTTGACTTCCCCACGAGGTGATAAATTTTGTTATGTTTTAAGGCTAATGTTTCCTTGGACTAACAATGTAGCTGAGTATGAAGCTTTACTCCATGGCCTTCGTATGGCTAAAGAGATGAATTTAAGCCGGGTCAGGTGCCTGGGCGACTCAGACCTTGTGGCTCAGCAAGTTTCAGGCAAGTGGGACTCTAAAGACCCGCTCATGGCGACGTATCGCAGGGCGGTTGATGATATTGCTGGTCACTTTAACGGTTATCAGGTGGATCACCTGGATCTACGGAAGAATGAGGCGGCTGATGCATTGTCCCGACTTGGATCTCAACGTAAGCCGGTACCTCCTAATGTGTTCCTCGATGTTTTGCACAATCCTTCTGTCAAGTTACTGTCTGAGGAAGACCTTGCTGCCCCTGACCCGAAGGCGCAGTTGGTGGCGGCTCTTCATGCTATTCCTGACTGGACACTGCCTTATTTAGCTGAGATGATCCGGGGCGAGTTACCCGAGGATGAAATTTTGGCGCGACAAATAACCAGGAGGTCTAAATCTATGACTATCATCAACGGCGAGTTACACCAATGCAGTGTGACTGGCGTGTTCCAACGTTGTGTTTCTCCTGAGGAGGGCCGTGAAATTTTACGAGAGATTCATGAAGGCGATTGCGGTCATCATGCCAGCTCTAAGTCTTTAGTGGCTAAAGCTTTTCTTCATGGATTTTATTGGTTGACGGCTCATGCTGATGCAGAGGACATCGTTAGCAACTGTGACGGGTGTCAGAAATTTGCAAGATAGGCTCATGTGCCGGCTCAGGAGTTGCGGATGATCCCAATAACTTGGCCGTTTGCAGTTTGGGGGCTTGATATGGTTGGACCATTCAAGAGGTCTAAGGATAAGAAGACCCACCTTTTGGTGGCGGTTGACAAGTTTACTAAGTGGATTGAAGCGAAGCCAGTTAGCAATTGTGAGGTGGCAACAGCTGTTCAGTTTGTTAAAAAGCTGATTTTCCGTTTTGGATACCCTCATAGTATCATCACTGATAATGGTACCAATCTTTCTAAGGGTGCTAGGAAGGAGTTTTGTCAAAGAGAGCATATTCGTCTCGACATTTCTTCAGTGGCTGATCCACAGTCCAATGGTCAAGCAGAATGAGCGAACCAAGAAATCTTGAGAGGCATCAAACGCCGGCTTATGGTTTCTTTAGAGCGTACGCCGGGTTGTTGGGTTGAGGAGCTACCTTCAGTGCTTTGTAGTATCAATACCACCCCCAACAGGTCAACAGGCTATACGCCTTTCTTCCTGGTCTATGGTGCAGAGGCGGTTCTCCCAAGTGATATCCATCATGACTCGCCTAGAGTGGCGGCTTATGTTGAAGCTGATAATGAGACGGCACGTCAGAATGCACTTGATGCCTTAGATGAAGAGCGTGACCTGGCGGCGGCTCATTCAGCGATATATCAACAAGACCTACGTCGCTATCATAGCCATAGAGTTCGAAGCCGGACCTTTCAGGAGGGCAACTTAGTGCTCCGTTTGATTCAAGACCAGACAGGGATGCATAAGCTTTCGCCTCCTTGGGAAGGACCCTTTGTGATCAGCAAAAATCTCAATAACAGGTCTTACTACCTCATTGACATACGAGAGAACAAAGATTCCCGTATGTCTGAGAAGGAGACAAACAGGCCATGGAATACTTTTCATCTTCGGCCTTACTACACTTGAGTCATAGGCTCTCATCATTGTATATACTTTCATTGATGTACATACTTTTTATGATCAGTATAATAAAGCCGGCATCCCCAAAATTCGGGGCCTATGTCGTTTCATCTCAAATCTTTGGAGCAAGAGTCATTATTGGTTACTCACAAGATCACTTGGGGGCTTCCTACTCTATGAGCATAGCGTATAACCCTTTTGATCGGCTTTTATGCCATGTTAGATAACTTGGGGGCTTCCTGCTCTATGAGCATAGCGTATAACCCGTTTGATCAGCTTTTATGCCATGCTAGATCACTTGGGGGCTTCCTGCTCTACGAGCATAGCGTATAACCCTCTTGATCGGCTTTTATGCCATGTTTGGTCATTTGGGGGCTTCCTGCTCTATGAGCATAGCGTATAACCCTCTTGATCGGCTTTTATGCCATGTTATGGGTCGTTTGGGGGCTTCCTACTCAATGAGTATAGCGTATAACCCATTTTGACCGGCTTTTATGCCATGACTGAGTTAAACCTGCCTGTTTGCAACTTGCCACTCCACCAGGTGACCCGCCGAACTTTTGACAGTCAATATTTTAAAGACGCTGAACTAGTCAAAGTTAGAATGGCGGCTTATGTCACGGGAGGGCCGGCTTATAGTGAGCTAGGACAAACTCACCTGTCTGCTGTAGTCTCTCCGCTATGTGGCCCGTTCGTACTCTTAACAGTTAATCTTTCAATAAGACCCTGAACTAGTTAAGGTCTAAACGACGGATTTATGTCACATGAGAGCCGGCTTACGGGATTGCAGGCTTTTATGCCAAGCTTCTTTGGAGCAAAAAATTGATTTTTTTCAGAAACCAATCTATTTTGGTCGTGCTTTGCAAGCCGGCTTAATAAATATTTGAGTTATGCATACTCTATATGTTTTTGTTTTGCAGAAACCTTTCACAAGTGAAAAGTTGCCGGGTCATATTGATCCGTGTTGTATTGCTCTATATTGACTTTATTATGCTTATAAGCTGCCAAGGGGATCTTTTCAAAAGCTGGATATGACTATAAGTCGCCCTGGTTGTTGAGTTGTTTAACTCGCCCTGGATTGTGATATAAGCTGTCAGTTGAAGGATTAACAACTCTTTGACGGATTATATAAGCTGCCAATTTTTTGGTAATATTGCAAAAATAAGCTGGATATGATAAGTTCACAGAAATTCAAGCTATTAAAGCATAGGTTAATAACAACATGCACGAAGGCATGGAAGAGCAGATACTTGTTTTCAAACATGCACGAAGGCATGGCAGAGCAGGCAATTATTTTCATCTACCTATTACATGGCTTCAGCTGAGCCCAAAAAATTTGTGAACAAGTGTTTTTTGGAGTTAAGTTACTCCAGTGAGCCAGCGTCAGCGCCGTCCGGGTTTTGGCCTGGCGGGTTGTTGTCATCTTGCTGCCTTGAGCTTGAAGCCCCCAGATCATCCTGTGCCAGCTCTTCATCAATGGCCATCTGGAGATTGGCCGAGGTCTAGTCGATGCCGGTTAAAGCTTCAAATATGGCTTCATCGTTAAGCATAACAGAAGGATCAATATCAGGGGCAAAGGTATGCTTACGTCTTGGAGGAATAAGGTCCATAACATCATGCGCGGGCGGCTTAATCTTATTGTTGTTGTCATCATAAGCTGGCGTGTACTTGTTGAAATCCAGCTCTTCTATAAGTTTGCATGCCAAGGGCCGCATCTCTCTGACGCATTTGTTGAGGTCTTCTTCTTCAAAGATTGACCTGTCATCTTTGAACTCTGGGCATCCGGTAGCCATTTCTTCCAGGTCAAGTTCTAATGACCAAGCTTTAGCCTGGCTTTGAGCAACAATGGCTCCGGCATGGGCGGCTTATAATTTAACTTCCTCAATTTGAGTCGGCACCGTTGATAGATGATCTAGGACAGTCTTGATAAGAGTTGGAGGTTTTTTGCCACTTGACAAAGCTACAAGGCTGCACAGTGTTCCAGCATACAACTGTTCAGTCAATGAATAAGGCGTCATCAATTTGAGCAGCATGTTCTGACCAAGACTGGCGCTTCTGGGGCCTGTTCAATTTTTTGCACAAGATTCGTCAGGTAGGTTAAAGATTATATATTATGAATCGCCAGGCGGGTTAAAGAAATATCAAAATAGACGATGAGTTGCATATTAAGCTTACCAAAGATGGCGGCTGACATTTGAGAGATATGTTGCTTTAAGCCGGCTAACTCTTCGGTTACCAGTTTAAGCTCAGCCTCAGCATCTTCTGCCCTTTTTTGCAGTGCAGCCTTGTCAGTTTCCCAGGCGGTTCTTTCAGCATCAAAACCCGCCTTGATTTTTTCAATTTCTTCCAATGAAGTTTTCAGCTTTGACTCGGCCTTGGAAGTTTCTGCTTGTTGCAATTCTATATTCTTCTTTAAATTGCTAAGCTGTGACTCTTTCACATTCAACGTCTCCTGAAATACAATATTGAGGCAATGGTTACAACACAAGGAGCAAGTTTTTGTGATACAGTTAATCAAGTCCCAAGCACATTGCAAGCAATATACTTGGCACTTGGGGGCTAATGTAGGTCATTTCAATCTCTATTAAGACCCGACTCATCTTGTCAAAGTTATGCCGGCCCTTGGGGGCTACATATTTGGTTCTGTCAAGTCATTAAGGCCCGGCTCATCTTATCAAAGTTAAGCCGGCCCTTGGGGGCTACATATTTGGTTCTGTCAAGTCATTAAGAACCGGCTCATCTTATGAAAGTTAAGCCGGCCCTTGGAGGCTATACTCTGGAAAATTTCACAAGTCTCAAGCATACTTAATAATTTTCCTATACTTCAGACTTGGGGGCTAATATGGACATATGTATATGCACAAGGCTAAAGAGGGGTTGGATATTTTCATACCTCATACTTCTGCTTCATCAACTGGACTACCCCAGCCTCCAGGTCCTGGCTTGTGTGAAGGCGGCTCAAATAGCCCGCGTACACATCATCTGCACTGAAGGAGGAATAGCTCTCCAGATCCAGTTTGGCTTTGCCTTTCTCCAAGGAAGGTGATTCTTCTTTGGTACTATGCTTGGCTAGCACAGTTGAGGCTCCTGGCGCTGTATAAGCCATCCCAGTGATAGCAATATCAGTAGAATCTTTCTCAGGAGTGATCTCTTCAGTTGGCTTCGCAGGAGTCGGCGGCTTAGGACTTAGCGGGTCATGACTGGCAGCCGGGTTAATCTCATTATTCATTGGCTCAAAAAAGACAGTGTCAGTTTGCAGTGGCGGATCATTCGCAAGGTCTTCAGGATTTTTGATTGAAGCCTCAGGGGCCTCTGGCACCTGCCTCTCCGGCTCAGCAGCTTTGGGGTCCTTTGAAGAACCGCCCACCTTTTGTTTCTTGCCCGCCTTTGCTACGCCTCTGTGACAATAATACAAGAGTCCATGAGTATATCACTACAAGTTATTTATGAACAAATTAAAATACTTACCCATGGGCAATCTTGAAAGCAGGCATTTGAGTTCAAGTAGAGTCGCCGGATGATGGAGGCGTCCCCTGATAATTTGAGTCGGAAGGATTAAGAGGTTGACGAAAGAGACCAGCCTTTGGAAGGGAAAGAGTCGGGCTATGAGGCACCTCGTTACGACGCTTGCGAGGGGCAGGTGTGTTAGGTAAGCCGGATACAAGATCTTGAGCGCCGTCACTTTGGGTCAGACGCCTTGACTCGTGCTGCTGTTTCTTCAAAAGAAAGTTGGGGTCCAAATGAGCAAGAGGGTGTGAAAATCTTACTTTTCGGATGACCCGCCTTGTTTTCTTTATTGGCAAAGATTCTAAGTCGGAGGAGATAGTAGTTACCTCTGCTTCATGAGCCTGGCTTGTTTCCGCGTCATCCTGAGAGGAATCAGCATCAATAAGTTGCATAAAGAGAAGGCCAAGAGAGTCAAGTTCTACCTCCGACTCTTCCAGCTGGAAAAGCTCTTGTGCTGTTTGCTTATTACGGTGACCTGTGCCACGAGATTTTGCTCCGCTTGCCCTCTTGGTTGGGGCGGCGGCTGGCATTTTCTTTTTCCAAAATGAAGAGTCGGCCTGTTTAAATACGAGCAATAAGGTTAGAAAGTATGATGTACAAGAGATAGTTAAGTGAGATGAAGGCTTGTCAAAATACTTATAGGAGGAGCCGGGTTAAGAGCGCAGAAAGGGTTCAAACCCACTCTGCTGTAGTTATTCAAAGACTCCCCAAGCAGTGTCTTAACATAGTCATTGATTTCTTTGTTAGCCAGGCATGCTTGGTTGTAACGCTGAGGTTCCTTGGTGTCACCAGTATACTCACACATTAAACCAGGGCACCGGCTTAGTGGTAAAATCCTCCATGCGACCCAGCAGCGGACAAGATTGACTCCGTTAAGCCAGTGGCAATCAAGGCCCTTATTTTTGAAAAAGTGGAGGCAAAAGGAGCGCGCTCTGCAGCAGTCAATCGGCCTAGAAGCAAGCCGGTGGTGGTGAGCCGGAAGGGACGGAAACCCGGCAAGGGGTTCTCTCCAGCTTGGGAAGTGTCTCTACAATAGAACCAAGTATAATTCCAGTCTTTGGGATGACTGGGCAGTGCGGCTGAAGGAAAAGTCTGTTCGTCTTTGGATGGAAACACCTCCAAGTTCAAGACTGGGCCCATCTGACATCTCAGTCTGGCGGTTGATATAAAAATAGTCTCTGAATAGATCAACAGAGGGTTCTTCCCCAAGGTACACTTCATAGAACACTTGAAAGTTGCATATGTTGGAAACAGAGTTGGGACCAATATCTTGTGGATGAAGATTATAGAAATGCAGAATGTCCCGGAAGAATTTTGAGCCGGGCGGTGAGAAGCCACGGAGTAGGTGGTCCGAGAAAATCACAAATTCACCCTCTTGGGGCTGAGGGGGAAATTCGGAGCTTGGAACCCGCCAGTGGATGACCTCCTTGGCGGGTAAAGCCCCCATGGTCACATAATCATTGAGCGAGTCCTCTATGACTCTGGAGGCAATCCAGTCACAGGAGGTGGGTGCTTTAGTCATGATGAGCCGGAATAACAAGCTGTGACCAAATATGTGGCGGGTTAAAATTACTATGGTAAGCCACCTAAATGATTATACGATGATTCAGCAATGATGAACTAGCTACAGTTAGAAGGCTACATATTATGATGAACCATTAAAGGAATTATGAGCCGCCTTAGCCATGGAGTGGAGTAATTACCAGATTATGAAAGCATGGCGGGTTAAGTTATGAAAGTATGAGCCGGCCACATGTTGGCGGGTTAAATAAATCCTTGGAATTGTTGGCGGATTACCATTTCATTATTAAGTCGCCCGAACAATGAAGGGCGGGTTAACTATCTTCAGATCCAAGTTTGTGGAAATTTTGCTAAGTATTGGACAAACAAGTTTTGTAGATTGCAGCTACAATTAAAGATCTACGGCAGTTCAGAAAAGGGGCATAATTATTAAACCTAGAACGCGGCTGCAAAAGAACTAGTAAGCTGCGTATTGATTCGCAAGAAGAAGGGATCTATCCAGAATATGAGATGAAGGCTAAAACTGCTACCACACTATTTCTGTTTAGTTTTTGGATTAAAAATGCGACTTCTAGGCGGAGCATGGATGAACTTGGACGAACGCCGACGAACTATCAAGAACTGACATGACCTAATGTGGATCTGAGAAAGAAGAAGAACGTTACCTGATGATTTGGATGAAGAGCGGATGAGCACCGCAGATTTCTGGTCCGAATAGGGTGATGCAGCGGCCTCCACGGAGTGGTCGATGCGGTTCAGCGGCGGCAGCGGAGCTCCAGTGCCGAAGGACGACATGAGGAAGAAGAAGAAGAGGGAGCGACGGGGGTAAAAGTGAAAAAGGATACCCCCGTGCCTATTTATAAGGAAAAGTTGGTGGAACAGTGAAATGGCATGCACCGAAATCGAGGAGGCATCATGATTATCTTAACCGAGGAGGCGCCTCGATTCTCGGACAACTAATTAATGCAAAAAGATCTATTGTGATGTCATCAGTTTTTCTAGATTTTTTTCACATGACATCATGGCGGGTTACAGGGATCTGTTCAAGATTAATCATTGGAAGGAATCAGAGAAGACTCGCCAACCAGAAGCAGTGAAGTTTGACATGAACAAGTTCAAATCAATCTGGGGCCTAATGTTGGGGATATTACCCCACGGTGTGACCCGCCCAGGAGGGGCCGGGTTACACTGTTGGCGACTCAGAGATAAGGCCTAGGTAGGCCCAATAAACCAGACATGGAACCCGGAGGGCGATTTACGTGGTGAGCCGCCGGGGGCCCAAGCCCAGAAGATGGTGTGAGACCCGGCGCTGTAAGCCGCCCAACGATGACTTGCCTAGTAAGGCAAGGCGACTTAGAACCCAGGTCGGTCATGTTGTATGATCCGACTTGGACTCTTGTAAGCCCAGGGCCTCAACCTATGTATATAAAGGCGAGACCCTGTGACGGGTTAACTCAAGTTACAATCAATTGATAGCTAGGTTAAGCAATTCCGCTCCCTTGTAATCGATATTCAATCAATACAACACAAAGCAGGACATAGGCTTTTACCTCGTTGGTGAGGGGCCGAACCTGGGTAAACTCGTGTCTCTCATCCCGTTCAACCCCTTCAAGCTAACCTATGTTGTGATGGCTCCACACCTAAGTCCTTTCACAAGGGCATCTGCCACGATAAAACCACGACAGGAACCGCCTATGATATATCTAGCATGGAAAAGTGTTGGGAATTACTCGGTTGTTTTCGTTGACGGGAAAAGCATGCCTCTCAAAATTTTTTCTCTCTCAATTTAAGCTTTGAGCTCTGGCACCTCTACAAATCCCTACTTCCCTCTGTGAAGGGCATATCGATTTACTTTATGAAATTTTTATTTTTATTTGAGTCTCCATCTTCTCTTATAAAGCACCAACTAGGGAGCACTATGATCATACTTGTGCATTGTATGTAGCTAATATTCAAGTGTGTTTCATGAATGGATCAATGATTGAGCATGATGGGCTAGGGATAACTTTCTTTAGTGTTGACATTTTGAAAGACATAGTTGCTTGTTGATATGCTTGAGTATTGAAGTTATCATGTCAAATATAGACTATTGCTTTGAACCATCTAAAAGTCCAAATATCCATGCTACAAAAGAAAAGAATATGAGATGAACATGTTAGGCAGCATTCCACATCAAAAATTATGTTTTTATCATTTACCTACTCGAGGACGAGAAGGAATTAAGCTTGGGGATGCTGATACGTCTCCAGCATATCTATAATTTTTTATTGTTCCATGCTGTTATATTATCAATCTTGGATGTTTTACAATCATTTTATAGCAACTTTAAATCATTTTTTGGGACTAACCTATTGAAATAGTGCCCAGTGCCAGTTGCAGTTTTTGCTTGTTTTTTAACTTCGCAAAATATCAGTACCAAACGGAGTCCAAACACAGTGAAACTTTTTGGACATATTTTTTGGGCAAGAAGACACCTTGGGGATCAAGAAAGCACCTGGGAGGAGGCCCGTGGGGCCCAAGATACACCAGGGCGCGCCAGAGGCCCCTGGCACGCCCTGATGTATCTTAGGGCCCACAAAGGTCTCCTGCATCGCCTCTTCGCCCTATAAATTCTCAAATATTCCAGAAATCCTAGGGGAGTTGACGAAACACAATTCCAGCTGCCGCAAGTTCCAAAACCTCGAGATCCAATCTAACACCATCACGGGGTTCATCATCCTCATTGGTGCTTCTCCGATGATGCATGAGTAGTCCACCATAGACCTAAGGGATCGTAGGCAGTAGCTAGATGGCTTCCTCTCTCTTTTTGCTTCTCAATACAATGGTCTCTTGGAGATCTATTTGATGTAACTCTTTTTGTGGTGTGTTTGTTGGGATCCAATGAACTTTGAGTTTATGATCAGTTCTATATCCATGAATATTATTTGAGTTTTCTTTGATCTCTTATATGCATGATTATTTATAGCCTCGTATTTATTCTTCGAATTTTTGGTTTAGTTAGGCTAACTAGATCGATTTTTCTTTCCATGGGAAGAGGTGCTTTTTGATGGGTTCGATCTTGCGGTGTCCTCTCCTAGTGACAGAAGGGGCAGCGAGGCACGCATGTATTGTTGCTATTAAGGATAACAAGATGGGGTCTATTCATACATGAACAGATCTTATCTACATCATGTCATCATTCTTATTGCATTACTCCGTTTCTCCATGAACTTAATACACTAGATGCATGCTGGACAGCGGTCGATGTGTGGAGTAATAGTAGTAGATGCAGGTAGGAGTCGGTCTACTAATCTTGGACGTGATGCCTATATATTGGTCATTGCCTTGAATATCGTCATAATTATTCGATCTTCTATCAATTGCCCAACAGTAATTTGTTTACCCACCGTGTGCTATTTTCACGAGAGAAGCCACTAGTGAAATCTACAGCCCCCGGGTCTATCTTTTATCATATTGCTTTCCGATCTATTTTTCATCGCATTTGTTTTCAGATCTATTATTCTAAAAACCCAAAAATATTTTGCTGCACTTTTTATTTGCATCTTTTATTTCGCGTTTCATTCAGATCTATTTATCCAAACACATACAAAACAATCTATCTTTTTACCGAGGAGGGATTGGCAACCCCTCTTACGCGTTGGGTTGCGAGGATTTGTTCTTTGTGTGTAGGTACCATTTACATAGTGTTGCTTGGTTCTCCTACTGGATTGATACCTTGGTTTCATAACTGAGGGAAATACCTACAGTAGCTGTACTGCATCATCCCTTCTCTTTGGGGAAATACCGACGCAGTTTCAAGCCGCATCAGGGACCCACAAGGTACTAGGGTGCGGCTCCACCAGGGCACGCCCTAGTGCCTTGCCGTCTACTCGTTCGCCTTCTGGATCCTCCCAAAGCTTCGAGGGACTCTCTTGTCCAGAAAAAAATCGTCAAAAAGTTTCATGGCATTTGGACTTCGTTTGGTACCGATTTCTTGCAAAACCAAAAACAGGCAAAAAAATAGCAACTAGCACTTGGCACTAGGTTAATAGGTTAGTCCCCAAAAAAGATTTATAATTGCATATAAGACATCCAAGATTGATACTATAATAGCATGAAACAATCAAAAATTATAGATACATTGGAAACGTATCAATGGATAAATTGCAAAACAAAATAAAATTGCAGCAAAGGTATTTTGGTTTTTATAATATGATAAAGGTAGACCGGGGGGCCATAGTTTTCACTTCAGGCTTCTCTCTCGAACACATATCATACGGTGGGTGAACAAATTACTGTTGGTCAATATATAGAAAAGCGCATAGTTATGAAGATATCCAAGGCAATGATCATGTATATAGGCATCACATCCGAGACAAGTATACCGACTCCTGCCTGCATCTACTACTATTATTCCACTAATCAACCGCTATCCAACATGCATCTATGTTATTAAGTTCATGAAAAATAGAGTAACGCCTTAAGCAAGATGACATGATGTAGACAAAATAAACCCAATCAATATGAACAAACACCGTCGTTTTACCCTTAATGGCAACAATACAAATACGTGTCTTGCCCCCTTTTGTCACTGGGATATAGAGCACTGCAAGATTGAACCCACTACAAAGCACCTCTCCCATTGAAGATAGATCAATCTAGTTGGCCAAACCAAATGAATAGATCGGAGAGAAATACAAAGCTATAACAATCATGCATAATAAAGTTCAGAAAAGACTCAATTACTTCTCATGAATATTCAGATCATAAACCCACAATTCATCAGATCCCAACAAACACACTGCAAAAGAAGATTACATCGAATAGAACCCCAAAAATACCGAGGAGAACATTGTATTGAAAATCAAAGAGAGATAAGAAGCCATCTAGCTAATAGCTATGGACCCGTAGGTCTGTGGTGAACTACTCAAGCATAATTGGAAGGCAGCAAGGATGATGTAGATGTTGGAAATATGCCCTAGAGGCAATTATAAAGTGGTTATTATTATATTTCCTTGTTCATTATAATCGTTTATTATCCATGCTATAATTGTATTGATTGGAAACTCAAATACATGTGTGGATACATAGACAACAACATGTCCCTAGTGAGCCTCTACTGGACTAGCTCATTGATCAAAGATGGCTATGGTTTCCTAGCCATAGACATGAGTTGTCATTTGATAACGGGATCACATAATTAGGAGAATGATGTGATGGACAAGACCCAAACGATAAGCATAGCATATGATCGTATCAAGTTTATTGCCATCGCTTTCTGCATGTCAAGCATCTGTTCCTATGACCATGAGATCATGCAACTCACTGACACCGGAGGAGTACCTTGTGTGTATCAAACATCACAACGTAATCGGGTGACTATAAAGAAGCTCTACAGGTACCTCCGAGGGTGTCTGTTGAGTTGGCATGAAACAAGACTGGGATTTGTCACTTCGTATGACGGAGAGGTATCTCGGGGCCCACTCGGTAATACAGCATCACAATGAGCTTGCAAGCAATGTGACTAAGGAGTTAGTCACGGGATCTTGTATTACAGAACGAGTAAAAAGACTCGCCGGTAACGAGATTGAACTAGGTTTAGAGATACCGACGATCGAATCTCATGCAAGTAACATGCCGATGGACAAAGGGAACTGCATACGGGATTAGCTGGATCCTTGACATCAAGGTTCGACCGATAAAGATCTTCATAGAATATGTAGGAACCAATATGGGCATCCAGGTCCTGCTATTGGTTATTGACCGTAGAGGTGTCTCGGTCATGTCTGCATAGCTCTCGAACCCGCAGGGTCTACACACTTAATGTTTGGTGACGATCTAAGTATAGTTTAGTTATTGTGTTGGTGACCGAAGGTTGTTCGGAGTCCTGGATGAGATCCTGGACATCACGAGGAGCTCCGGAATGGTCCGGAGGTAAATATTCATATATGGAAAGTTGTTATAGGGATTCCGGAAAAAGTTTGAGTTTTTTCGGTATTGTACCGGGAAGGTTTTAGAAGGTTCCGGAGTGGGGCCCACCTGCATGGCGGACCCACATGAACGTGGGTAGTGGGGAAAGTCCCCACAACCCTGTTCTAGGCGCACCAAGATCCTCCCTTAAAAGGAATAGTATCATATCCCAAAGGGATAAGACCAGGATCCCTAAAAAGGGGGATAGCGATCGGTGGGGAAGGAAAGGAGGGATTTCCTTCCTCCCCCTTTGTCCAACGACCCTAGGGCCTTGGAGGGCAAGGCAACAACCCCCTCCACGCCTATATAAAGGTGGGGAGGCATTGGGGGAAGCAACCCTTGCCCGTCGCCATCCTGTTACACCTCCTCCACCTCGTGCAGACGTTTGGTGAAGCCCTGCTGAGATTGCTCCACCACCATGCCGCCGTGTTGCCAGGAACTCGAGCTACTACTTCACCTTTGCTCACTGGATCGAGGAGGTGAAGGCGTCACCAAGCCGTACGTGTGTTGAACACGGAGGTGCTATCCATTCGGCACTTGATCGGGAGTTCTTGGACGGATTGTGATTGGATCACGAAGACGTTCGACTACATCAACCACGTTTCTTAACGCTTCCACTTAGGAATCTACAAGGGTATGTAGATCCAATCTCTCCTCTCGTAGACGTGCATCTCCTAGATTGATCTTGGTGAGCATAGGAAATTTTTTGTTTCCCATGCAACGTTCCCCAACAGTGGCATCATGAGCTAGGTCTATGCGTAGATGACATCACGAGTAGAACACAAAGGACTTTTTGGGCGTTGATATTCAACTTCCTTCCTTCCTTGGTCTTTTCTTGATTCAGCGGTATTGTGGGATGAAGCGGCCCGGACTAACTTTACATGTCCACGTACATGAGGCCGGTTCCATCGACTGACATGCAACTTGTTGCATAAAGATGGCTGGCGGGTGTCTGTCTCTCCCACCTTAGTTGAATCAGATTTGACAAAGGCGTTCCTTGTAGAAGGTTAAATAGCAACTTGCATATCACCATTGTGGCTTTGCGTAGGTAAGAACGGTTCTTACTAGTTACCCATAGCAGCCACGTAAAACATGCAACAACAAAGTAGAGGACGTCTAACTTGTTTTTGCAGGGTATGTTGTGATATGATATGGCCAAAGACATGATGAGATATATTTGATGTATGAGATGATCATGTTTGTATAGATTATCATGACTTGCATGTTGATGAATACGGCAACCGGCAGGAGCAATAGGGTTGTCTTTAATTATTGTACGACCTGCGTGTCAATCATTAAGCGCTATGTAATGCTTTACTTTATCGCTAAGCGATAGCAATAGTTGTAGAAGCATGGTTGGCGTGACAACCCCAATGGCGACACGATGATGGAGATCATGGTGTCATGCCCGTGATGATGGAGATCATGCTGGTGCTTGGAAGATGGAGATCAAAAGCACAAGATGATGGCCATATCATGTCACTTATGATTTGCATTTGATGTTAATCCTTTTATGCATCTTATTTGTCTTAGGACGACGGTAGCACTATAAGGTGATCCCTCACTAAAATTTCAAAGATAAAATTGTGTTCTCCCCAAGTGTGCACCATTGCGAAAGTTCGTCGTTTCGAAGCACCACGTGATGATCGGGTGTGATAGACTCTATGTTCGCATACAACGGGTGCAAGCCGGTTTTGCACATGCAGAGCACTTGGATTAAACTTGACGAGCCTAGCATGTACAGACATGGCCTCGGAACACAAGAGACCGAAAGGTCGAGAGTCATATAGTAGATACGATCAACATAGAGATGTTCACCATTGAAACCACATCATCTCACGTGATGATCGGACTTGGGTTGGTGAATTTGGACCATGTTACACTCGGATAACCGGAGGGATGTTGATTTGAGTGGGAGTTCTTAGGTAATATGATTAATTGAACTCATTATCTTGAACAATAGTCTAAGTTGTCTTTGCAAATTATGTCGTAGATCAATGGCTCGCATAGTAGCTTCCCTAAATTTCAATGCATTCCTAGAGAAAGCTAAGCTGAAAGATGATGGAAGCAACTTTGTGGACTGGGCCCATAATCTGAGGATTATCCTAACGGCTGCCCAAAAGTCTTATGTCCTTGATGCACCACTTGGTGCGCCACCCCCTCCAGCGACTGTGGACGTTGTGAACGCCTGGCAGTCGTGTGTTGATGACTACTCAATAGTTCAGTGTGCCATGTTGTATGGATTAGAACTGGGACTTCAAAGGTGTTTTGAACGTCATGGAGCATATGAGATGTTCCAAGAGTTGAAGTTCATTTTTGAGAAGTATGCCCGGATCAAGAGGTATGAGACCTCCGATAAGTTCTATGCCTGCAAAATGGGGGAGAACGGGTCTGTCAGTGAGCACATACTCAGAATGTCTGGGTATTACAACCGTCTGGCTGAGTTGGGAGTTGAGCTCCCGCCTAAGGCGGTCACTGACAGAGTTCTTCAATCGCTACCACCTAGCTACAAGAGCTTTATGTTGAACTATAACATGCAAGGGATGAACAAGTCTGTCTCCGAGCTGTTCGCGATGCTAAAAGTCGCTGAGTCAGACATCTAGAAGGAGCATCAAGTGTTGATGGTCAATAAAAACACTAGTTTCAAGAAGATCAAGGGAAAGAAGGGAAACTTCAAGAAGAGTGGCAAAGCAGTTGCTCCTCCCGTGAAGAAACCCAAGGCTGGACCCAAGCCGGAAACTGAGTGCTTCTATTGCAAGGGAACTAGCCACTGGAAGCGGAATTTCCCCAAGTATCTGGCCGACAAGAAGGGGGCCAACGTCAACAAAGGTATATATGATATACATGTTATTCATGTGTACCTTACTAGCTCTCGTTGTAGTGCCTGGGTATTTGATACCGGTGCGGTTGCTCACATTTGCAACTCTAAATAGGAACTACGGAATAGACGAAGGCTGGCAAAGGACGAAGTGACGATGCACGTGGGAAATGGTTCCAAGGTTGATGTGATCGCCGTCGGCACGCTCGCTCTTCAATTACCATCGGGATTAGTGATAAACCAGAATAATTGTTATTTAGTGTCTACGTTGAGCATGAACATCATATCTGGATCTTGTTTAATGTGAGACGGTTACTCATTTAAATCAAAGAATAATGGTTGTTCTATTTATATGGGTAATATCTTTTATGGTCACGCACCCAATGTGAGGGGTTTATTCTTATTGAATCTCGATAGTAATGATACACATGTTCATAACATTGATGCCAGAAGATGTAGAGTTGATAATGATAGTACCACTTTCTTGTGGCACTGCTGCTTAGGTCATATTGGTGTAAAGTGCATGAAGAAACTCCATGTGATGGACTTTTGGAGTCACTTGATTTTCAATCACTTGACACATGCGAACCATGCCTCATGGGCAAGATGACTAAAACCCCGTTTTCTGGAACAATGGAACGCACAAGTGACTTGTTGGAAATCATACATACTGATGTGTGTGGTCCGATGAGTGTTGACGCGCGCGATGGATATTGTTACTTTCTCACCTTCACCGATGATTTGAGTAGATATGGGTATATTTACTTAATGAAGCATAAGTCTGAAACGTTTGAAAAGTTCAAGCAATTTCAGAGTGAAGTTGAGAATCATCGTAACAAGAAGATTGAATTCCTACGATCCGATCGAGGGGGAGAATATCTGAGTTATGAGTTTAGCAATCACTTAAAACAATGTGGAATCCAACGTATCTATAATTTTTTGCTTGTTCCATGATGTTATATTCTCATTCTTGGATGTTCTACAATCGTATTATAGCAACTTTATATCATTTTTTGGGACTAACCTATTGACATAGTGCCCAGTGCCAGTTGCTGTTTTTTGCTTTTTTTTTACTTCGCAGAATATCAGTACCAAACGGAGTACAAACGCAACGAAACTTTTTGGAGATTTTTTCTGGACCAGAAGACACCTGTTGGGCCAAAGAAGTACCAGAGGGGGGCTCCGAGGGGAGCACAACCCACTTGGGCGCGCCTGGGGGCCCAGGCGCGCCCTGGTGTGTTGTGCCCACCTCGGCCACCTCCCACACCGCCTCTTTGCTTGAACGTGAAAATCCAAAAACCCTAGGGGAGTCGACGAAGCACAATTCTAGCCGCCGCAAGTTCAAGAACCACCAGATCCAATCTAGACACCATCACGGAGGGGTTCATCATCCTCATTGGTGCCTCTCCGATGATGCGTGAGTAGTTCATTGTAGACCTACGGGTCCGTAGTTAGTAGCTAGATGGCTTCCTCTCTCTCTTTTGATTCTCAATACAATGGTCTCTTGGAGATCTATTTGATGTAACTCTTTTTGCGGTGTGTTTATTGGGATCCGAATAACTTTAAGTTTATGATCATATCTATTTATCCATGAAAGTTATTTGAGTTTCTTTGATCTCTTATATGCATGATTACTTATAGCCTCGTATTTCTTCTTCGAATCTTTGGTTTAGTTAGGCCAACTAGATCAATTTTTCTTGCCATGGGAAGATGTGCTTTGTGATGGGTTCGATCGTGCGGTGTTCTTTCCCAGTGACAGAAGGGGCAGCAAGACACGTATGTATCGTTGCTATTAAGGATAAAAAGATGGGTTCTATTCCTACATGAATAGATCTTGTCTACATCATGTCATCGTTCTTATTGCATTACTCCATTTCTCCATGAACTTAATACACTAGATGCATGCTGGATAGCGGTTGATGTGTGGAGTAATAGTAGTAGATGCAGGCAGGAGTCAGTCTACTAATCTTGGACGTGATGCCCTATTGGGGAACATTGCATGGAAAACAAAAAAAATTCAACACACACGCAAGATCTATCCATGGAGATGCAAAGCTACGAGAGGGGGAGAGCATCTTCATACCCTTGAAGATCGCTAAGCGGAAGCATTTATCAACGCGGTTGATGTAGTCGTACACCTTCATGATCCGTCCCGATCAAGTACCGAACGTACGGCACCTCCGCGTTCAGCACACGTTCAGCTCGATGACGTCCTCGCCTTCTTGATCCAGCAAGAGAGGCAAAGTAGTAGATGAGTTCCGGCAGCACGACGGCGTGGTAACGGTGGTGGTGAAGAACAATCTCCGCAGGGCTTCGCCAAGCACAACGGAAACTATGACGGAGGATAAACTAGAGGGGACGGGGTTGCCGACACATGGCTTGGTGAATCTTGATGTCTCTTGTGTGCTAGCCCTGCCCCTCTATTTATATGTTGAGCCCTGGGGTTGAAACTTGGAGTAAAAGCCTCCTCAAAGTTGGTTTTGCCCGAAAGCCAAGAGTCCTTCTTGGACTCCAGGACCAGACGCCAGGGTTCCCGGCGTCTGGCCCGTGGCCTCCGCAAAACTGCCTTTTGCACTTATCAAAAGCCCCGTGGGCTTTACCCCTTGGCCCAAATAAAGTGTTCTCGTACCCGAACATTTCGGGAAACATCCGAAACCCCTTTCGGTGAATTCCGGAATCCTTCCGGAGACCAAACACTATTATCCCATATATCAATCTTTACCTCTGGACTATTCCAGAGCTCCTTGTCATGTCCGTGATCTCATCCAGGACTCCGAACAACATTCGGCCACCAACATACATAACTCATATAATACTATATCGTTAACGAACATTAAGCGTGCGGACCCTACGTGTTCGAGAATAATGCAGACATGACCGATATGCTTCTCCAGTCAATAACCAATAGTGGGACCTGGATGCCCATATTGGTTCCTACATATTCTTCGAAGATCTTTATCGGTCGAACCTTTATGACAACATACGTAATTCCCTTTGTCTGTCGGTATGTTACTTGCCCGAGGTTCGATCGTCGGTATCTTCATACCTAGTTCAATCTCATTACCGACAAGTCTCTTTACTCATTCCGTAATACATCATCTCATAACTAACTCCTTAGTCACTTTGTTTGCAAGCTTCTTGTGATGTGTATTACCGAGAGGGCCCAGATATACCTCTCCGATACACGGAGTGACAAATCCCAACTCGATTAACGCCAACTCAACAAACACCTTCGGAGATACCTGTAGAGCATCTTTATGATCACCCATTTACGTTGTGACGTTTGATAGCACACAAGGTATTCCTCCGGTATCCGGGAGTTGCATGATCTCATGGTCGAAGGAACATGTATTTGACATTATGAAAGCAGTAGCAATAAACTGAACGATCATATGCTAAGCTAACGGATGGGTCTTGTCCATCACATCATTCTCCTAATGATGTGATCCCATTATCAAATGACAACTCATGTCTATGGTTAGGAAACCTTAACCATCTTTGATCAATGAGCTAGTCTAGTAGAGGCTCACTAGGGACACCGTATTTGTTTATGTATCCACACATGTATTTAAGTTTCTGGTTAATACAATTCTAGCATGAATAATAAACCTTTATCATGATTTAGGAAATATAATAATAACCATTTTATTGTCACCTCTAGGGCATGTTTCCATCAGTCTCCCACTTGCACTAGAGTCAATAATCTAGTTCACATCGCCATGTGATTAACACCCATAGTTCACATCGCCATATGACTAACACCCAAAGAGTTTACTAGAGTCAATAATCGAGTTCACATCGCCATGTGATTAATACCCAAAGAGTACTAAGGTGTGATCATGTTTTTCTTGTGAGAGAGGTTTAGTCGACGGGTCTATTATATTGAGATTAGTATGTATTTTGCAAATTTCTATGCCTACAATGCTCTGCATGGAGCTACTCTAGCTAATTGCTCCCACTTTCAATACATATCCAGATTGAGACTCAGAGTCATCCTGATCGGTGTCAAAGCTTGCATCAATGTAACTCTTTACGACGAACTCTTTATCACCTCCATAACCGAGAAACATTTCCTTAGTCCTCTTTAGGTACCTAAGGATAATTTTGACCGCTGTCCAGTGATCTACTCCTGGATCACTATTGTACCCCCTTGACAAACTCATGGCAAGTCACACAACAGGTCTGGTACACAGCATGGCATACTTTTTAGAACCTATGGCTGAGGCATAGGGAATGGCTTTCATTCTCTCTCCATATTCTGCCGTGGTCGGGTTTTGAGTCTTACTCAACTTCACACCTTGTTACACATGCAAGAAACCATTCTTTGACTGACCCATTTTTGAACTTTCTTCAAAACTTTGTCAAGGTATGTGCTTTGTGAAAGTCCTATTAAGCGTCTCGATCTATCCCTATAGATCTTGATGCCCAATATATAAGCAGCTTCACCGAGGTCTTTCATTGAAAAACTCTTATTCAAGTATCCTTTTAAGCTATCCAGAAATTCTATATCATTTCCAATCAACAATATGTCATCCACATATAATATCAGAAATGCTACAGAGCTCCCACTCACTTTCTTGTAAATACAGGCTTCACTGCAAGTCTGTATAAAACCATATGCTTTGATCACCTCATCAAAGTGTATATTCCAACTCCAAGATGCTTGCACCAGTCCATAGATGGATCGCTGGAGCTTGCACACTTTGTTAGCACCTTTAGGATCGACAAAACCTTCTGGTTGCATCATATACAACTCTTCTTTAAGAAATCCATTAAGGAATGCAATTTTGACGTCCATTTGCCAGATTTCATAATTATAAAATACGGCAATTGCTCACATGATTCGGACCGACTTAAGCATCGCTACGGGTGAGAAAGTATCATCGTAGTCAACCCCTTGAACTTGTCGAAAACCTTTTGCGACAAGTCGAGCTTTGTAGATAGTGACATTACTATCAGTGTCTGTCTTCTTCTTGAACATCCATTTATTCTCAATGGCTTGCCGATCATCGGGCAAGTCCACCAAAGTTCATACTTTGTTCTCATACATGGATCCTATCTCAGATTTCATGTCCTCAAGCCATTTATCGAAATCTGGGCTCATCATAGCTTCTTCATAGTTCGTAGGTTCACCATGGTCTAATAACACGACTTCCAGGACAGGATTACCACTCTGGTGCGGAACGTGTTCTGGTTAACCTATGAAGTTCAGTAGTAACTTGATCTGAAGTTTCATGATCATCATCATTAGCTTTCTCACTAGTTGGTGTAGGCATCACGGAAACATTTTTCCCTGGTGAGCTACTTTCCAATTCGAGAGAAGGTACGATTACCTCATCAAGTTCTACTTTCCTCCCACTCACCTCTTTCGAGAGAAACTCCTTCTCTAGAAATGACCCATTCTTAGCAACAAAGATCTTGCCTTCGGATCTGTGGTAGAAGGTATACCCAGTAGTTTCTTTAGGGTATCCTATGAAGACGCACTTCTCTGGTTTGGGTTTGAGCTTATCAGGCTGAAGCCTTTTGACATAAGTGTCGCATCCACAAACTTTAAGAAATGACAGCTTAGGTTTCTTGCCAAACCATAGTTCATACGGTGTCATTTCAACGTATTTATACGGTGCCCTATTTAACATGAATGCGGCCGTCTCTAATGCATAACCCCAAAATGATAAAGGCAAATCGATAGGAGACATCATAGAATGCACCATATCTAATAAAGTACGATTACGACATTCGGACACACCATTACGCTGTGGTGTTCCAGGTGGCGTGAGTTGTGAAACAATTCCACATTGTTTTAAATGAAGGCCAAACTCGTAACTCAAATATTCACCTCCATGATCAGATCATAGAAACTTTATTTTCTTGTTACGATGATTCTCTACTTCACTCTGAAATTCTTTGAACTTTTCAAATGTTTCAGATTTGTGTTTCATTAAGTAGATATACCCATATCTACTCAAATCATCTGTAAAGGTTAGAAAATAATGATACCCGCCGCGTGCTTCGACACTCATCGAACCGCATACATCGGTATGTATTATTTCCATTAAGTCATTAGCTCGCTCCATTGTTCCGGAGAACGGAGTTTTAGTAATCTTGCCCATGAGGCATGGTTCACAAGTATCAAATGATTCATAATCAAGTGATTCCAAAAGTCCATCCGCATGGAGTTTCTTCATGCGCTTTACACCAATATGACCTAAACGGCAGTGCCACAAGTATGTTTCACTATCATTATCAACTTTGCATCTTTTGGCATCAATATTATGAATATATGTATCACTACGATCGAGATTCAATAAACCATTCACATTGGGTGTATGACCATAGAAGGTTTTATTCATGTAAATGGAACAACAATTATTCTCTGACTTAAATGAATAACTGTATTGCAATAAACACGATCTAATCTTGTTCATGCTCAACGCAAACACCAAATAACATTTATTTAGGCTCAACACTAATCCCAAAGGTAGAGGGAGTGTGCAATGGTGATCATATCAATCTTGGAAACACTTCCAACACACATCGTCACCTCGCCCTTAACTAGTCTCTGTTTGTTCTGCAACTCCTGTTTTGAGTTACTAATCTTAGCAACTGAAGCGGTATCAAATACCCAGGGGCTACTATGAGCACCAGTACGGTACACATCAATAACATGTATATCATATACCTTTGTTTACTTTGCCATCCTTCTTATCCGCCAAGTATTTGGGGCAGTTCCGCTTCTAGTGACCATTTCCTTTGTAGTAGAAGCACTCAGTTTCAGGCTTGGGTCCAGCTTTGGGCTTCTTCACGGGAGTGGCAACTTGCTTGCCATTCTTATTGAATTCCCTTTCTTTCCCTTGCCCTTTTTCATGAAACTAGTGGTCTTGTTAACCATCAACACTTGATGCTCCTTCTTGATTTCTACCTCCGCTGATTTCAGCATCGCGAAGAGCTCGGGAATCATTTTTGTCATCCCTTGCATATTATAGTTCATCACGAAGCTCTAGTAGCTTGGTGACAGTGACTAGAGAATTCTGTCTATCACTATCTTATCTAGAAGATTAACTCCCACTTGATTCAATCGATTGCAGTACCGAGACATTCTGAGCACATTCTCACTGGCTGAGCTATTCTCCTCCATCTTGTAGGCAAAGTACTTGTCAGAGGTCTCATACCTCTCAACAAGGGCATGTGCCTGAAATACCAATTTCAGCTTTTGGAACATCTCATCTGTTCCATGTCGTTCAAAACATCTTTGGAGCCCCGATTCTAAGTCGTAAAGCATGGAGCACTAAACTATCAAGTAGTCATCAGATCGAGCTTTGCCAAACATTCATAATGTCTGCATCAGCTCCTGCAACAGGTCTGTCACCTAGCGGTGCATCACAGACATAATTCTTCTATGCAGCAATGAGGATAATCCTCAGATCACGGACCCAGTCCGCATTTGCTACCATCAACTTTCTACTTAGTTTTCTCTAGGAACGTATCAAAAAACGGGGAAGCTACATCATGAGCTATTGAACTACAACATAATTTGCAAAGCCATTTTGACTATGGTCATGATAAATCTTAATTCAATTAATCAAATTACTAATAAACTCCCACTTAAATCAACATCCCTCAAGTTGTCTAAGTGATACATGATCGAAATCAACTAACCCATGTCCGATCATCACGTGAGATGGGATAGTCATCAATGTTGAACATCTTCATGTTGATCATATCTACTATATGACTCATGTTCAACCTTTCGGTCTCCGGTGTTCCGAGACCATGTCTGTACATGCTAGGCTCGTCAAGTTTAACCCAAGTATTCTGCATATGCAAAACTGTCTTACACCTATTGTATGTGAATGTAGAGTCTATCACACCCGATCATCATGAGGTGCTTCGAAACGACAAACTTTTGCAATGGTGCATACTCGGGGATAACACTTTTATCTTGAAATTTAGTGAAGGGATCATCTTATAATGTTGCCGCCGATCTAAGCAAAATAAGATGCATAAAGGATAAACATCACATGCAATCAAAAAAAATATGTGACATGATATGGCCATCATTATCTTGTGCTTTTGATCTCCATCTCCAAAGCATCGTCATGATCTCCATCGTCACCGGCTCGACACCTTGATCTCCATCATTGTGTCGGGGTCATCTTGCCAACTATTGCTTCTACAACTATTGCTAACGCATAGCGATAAAGTAAATCAATTACATGGCGCTTGCACTTCATACAATAATTAAGAGACAACCCTAAGGCTCCTGCCGGTTGTCGATATTACAAAACATGATCATCTCATACAACAACATATATCACATCACGTCTTGACCATATCACATCACAACATGCCCTGCAAAAACAAGTTAGACGTCCTCTACTTTGTTGTTGCTAGTTTTAAGTGGCTGCTACGGGCTTCTAGCAAGAACAGTTCTTAACTATGCAAGAACCACAACGGTGATTATCAAGTTTGTTGTTTTAACCTTCTTCAAGGACCGGCCGGAACCCTTCCGGAGACCAAACATCCGAAACCCCTTCCGGTGAATTCCGGAACCCTTCCGGAGACCAAACACTATTATCCCATATATCAATCTTTACCTCTGATCTCATCCAGGACTCCGAACAACATTCGGCCACCAACATGCATAACTCATATAATACTATATCGTCAACGAACGTTAAGTGTGCTGACCCTACGGGTTCGAGAATGATGTAGACATGACCGAGACGCTTCTCCAGTCATTAACCAATAGCGGGACCTGGATGCCCATATTGGTTCCTACATATTCTATGAAGATCTTTATCGGTCGAACCTTTATGACAACATACGTAATTCCCTTTGTCTGTCGGTATGTTACTTGCCCGAGGTTCGATCGTTAGTATCTTCATACCTAGTTCAATCTCGTTACCGGCAAGTCTCTTTACTCGTTCCGTAATACAGCATCTCATAACTAACTCCTCAGTCACTTTGCTTGCAAACTTCTTGTGATGTGTATTACCGAGAGGGCCCGGAGATACCTCTCTGATACACGGAGTGACAAATCGCAATCTCGATTCACGCCAACTCAATGGACACCTTCGGAGATACCTGTAGAGCATCTTTATGATAACCCAGTTACGTTGTGACGTTTGATAGAACACAAGGTATTCCTCCGGTATCCGGGAGTTGCATGATCTCATGGTCAAAGGAACATGTATTTGACATTATGAAAGCAGTAGCAATAAACTGAACGATCATATGCTAAGCTAACGGATGGGTCTTGTCCATCACATCATTCTCCTAATGATGTGATCCCGTTATCAAATGACAACTCATGTTTATGGTTAGGAAACCTTAACCATCTTTGATCAACAAGCTAATCTAGTAGAGGCTCACTAGGGACACCGTATTTGTTTATGTATCCACACATGTATTTAAGTTTCCGGTCAATACAATTCTAGCACGAATAATAAACCTTTATCATGATTTAGGAAATATAATAATAACCATTTTATTGTTGCCCCTAGGGCATGTTTCCATCATGCCTATATAATGATCATTGCCTGGATATCATCATAATTATTTGAAGTTCTATCAATTGCCCAACAGTAATTTGTTTACCCGCCGTATGCTATTTTTCTTGAGAGAAGCCACTAGTGAAATCTACGGGCCCCGTGTCTATTCTTTATCATATTTGCTTTGAGATCTATTTTTATTTGCTTTTGTCTTCAGATCTATTATTCTAAAAACCCAAAAATACCTTGCTGCACTTTTTCTTTATTTAATTTATTTTGTTTTATCGCGAGATCTATTTATCCAAAATCATACAAACCAATCTATCTTTTACCCGAGAGGGATTGACAACCCCTCTTAAGCGTCGGGTTGCAAGTATTTGTTCTTTGTGTGCAGGTACCGTTTACATAGTGTTGCTTGGTTCTCCTACTGGTTCGATAACCTTGGTTTCATAGTTAGGGAAATACCTACCGTAGCTGTGCTGGATCATTCCTTCCTCTTCGGGGAAATACTGATGCGGACGCGAGCCATCAGAACACCACAACGTAATGGTGTGTCCTAACGTCGTAATCGTACCTTATTGGATATGATACGTTCTATGATGTCTCTTGCCGATCTGCCACTATCGTTTTGGGGTTATGCGTTAGAGATAGTTGCATTCACTTTAAATAGGGCACCATCTAAGTCTGTAGATACGACACCTTATGAACTATGGTTTGGCAAGAAACCTAAGCTGTTGTTTCTTAAGGTTTGGGGCTGCGATGCTTATGTCAAAAGGCTTCAGCCAGAAAAGCTCGAACCCAAAGCGGACAAATGCGTCTTCATAGGATACCCAAAGGAGACGGTTGGGTATACCTTCTATCTCAGATCCGATGGCAAAGTGTTTGTCGCTAAGAACGGGTCCTTTCTCGAGAAAGAGTTTCTCTTGAAAGAATTGAGTGGGAGGAAGATAGAACTTGATGAAGTTGTTGAACCTTCACTTCAACCAGAGAGTAGCGCAGCGCAGAAAGGTGTTTCTGTGGCACCTACGTCAGTTGAAGAGGAAGCTAATGATAGTGATCATGAAGTTTCGGATCAAGTTACTATCGAACCTCGTAGGTCGAAAAGGATACGTACTGCTCCTGAGTGGTACGTGTGACGCCCCCGGCCCAATCGTGCACTAATCATACACGCAAATGCACACGATCAAGCCTAAGGACTCACGGAAAGATATCACAACACAACTCTAAAACATAAATAAAATCATACAAGCTTTATATTACAAGCCAGGGGCCTCGAGGGCTCGAATACATAAGCTTGCGAACAAGCGTCAGCGGAAGCATCAGATATCTGAGTACAGATACAAAAGAAAACACAGAAAGGCCTTTTAGAAAGGCGGGGCAAAATAAAACACTACGATCGAAAGGCGCAGGCCTCCTGCCTGGGACCCTCCGAACCTACTCCTGGTCGTCAGTCAACTCATAGCAGTATCCACCCTCGGGGTAGTAGAAGTAGTCGATCGACGGGGCATCTGTCTCAGGGGGCTCCGTCCTCTAGTCACGACAAACTGATATGGGGAGAAAAGAAAAACAAAGCAACCGTGAGTACTCAGAAGTACTCAGCAAGCAAGGATCTACACTACATATGCAACATTTTCAAGGGGAGGCTGTATATGTGGACTGGGCTGCAGAGATGCCAGAATAGAGAGAAGGCCTAGTCCTATCGAAGACTAGCATCTTCAGAGGTCTTGCAGCAATAGAAGAGAGTAGAACAGTACAATATAAGGTAGCAGTAATGATATCAACCTCACCCAGAGATCCTTTCTCGACTCCCTGCGAGAAAGGAATCCCAGAGCCATATAGTCATCAACCTCGTCCTGAGATCCCTTCTCGACTCCCTGCGAGAAGCAATCCCAGAGCCATAGTATCCAAGTATCCAGTTCTAATTGTATCAATCAGAATACAACTCCGAGTGTCCTTTACCGTAGGACCGGCTATCGATAGAAGTTTTCTTCCCTGCAGGGGTGCACCAACTTACCCAACACGCTCGATTAACTCCGGCCGAACACACTTTCCTGGGTCATGACCGGCCTCGGCCAAACGATACATCGCAACCCTACCTACAGCTCAGCAGAGAGGTCCCCGTCGGTCTATATCCTAAGCGCTCAGGGGTCTTGGGCCATCGCCCTGTGCACTTCGGGTCGGTGTGTGCAGGGTCGGGACGAGCACCACCTCAGTCCTGGATGGTACTAGCCCGGCCCGGCCACGAGGCTGAACTGGACATCTGACAAAGCTTTCGGCTAATGCATACGATGCAGAGTGCCCATAACTCTTCCCACGTGATGGTTAGTGCTATCAGGCCAGAGGCCTGCTCGGATCAAATATCCAAATCGTTAGTGGACTAGGGCTTGCGGTAACGAGCAGAGACTCATGAAAGATGTGACCCCGTCGCCCCGTCTCGAGGACTTGCTGCAAGGGTTAAGAATGCCCGGCCGCGCCTCGTATTCATCACTCGGGCACCATACAGGCAACCCATCTTCACATCACACGCGGGTACCCCTCAGGGTCGACCCGCCTTTCCAAGTAACAATAGTACAGTCCAAGTATCCGTGTGTCCATAACATCAGAGGAATCCGAGGTATCACCCTCGTTGAATTCCCACTCGATGTATCCGTCAAGGTGAACTCGGATGAATCACCCTCGATGGGTTCACACTTGAGGTGTTGTACGACGGCATCGTTATCGGAAGTGGTGAAGGAGGAATCACCCTCAATGACCACGACCAAATAGCTACTCTACAGAGTTAACATCAGAAGTGCTACAAGAGGTTTCACCCTCGGCACTCGATAGTAATGCTACAGTGTCGTTACAACTAAGGGGTGGTGATGTGCGGTGTCGGGGCCTGGTCTTCAATCCCGTTGATCGGGTCTTCTGATAATCCAGCGGGGCGGTCAGGACTAGTGGGGTCACTGATAGGTCTCTACCCAGCCTATACTAAGCAGTTTAGGATATGCAGGTAATTATCAACAGCAGGTTACAATAAACAGGCTATGCATCAGAATAGGTAAAGCAGTAGCAGCAGCAATTCTAATGCAAGCACGAGAAATTAGAATGGGCGATATTGGTATGCTCAAGGGGGGGGGCTTGCCTGGTTGCTCGGCGGCAAGGGCAAGGTCGTCAACGGTGTCGTCGGGTTCCTGAGCTGCGTCGGTACCGGGAACTGCGTTGGGGTCTAACGAGAGAGAAGAGGGGGAGGAAACAGTATAAATATACAGCAAATATGAGCAACACAATGTACGACATGACAATATGCAGTGCCGGGTGTGTCCTAACGTATGGTTGCACGTCACCGAGGAAGGAGGAATCCATCCGGGAATGTTTTCCCGGTTCCGGACATTTATCAGACAGGTGACCGGAGGGGAACGGTTCCATGTTCGGGTAGTTAGGGACGTGTGACAGATGAACGGACCGCGTATCCGGATTCGTCTCAAAATTCTGAGCAACTTTCATGTACAAAGTTTTTCGATCAGAGCTACGGATTATTTTATATGATTTTTCAAATTTTTATTGATTTTCTGGAATTTATTTAATTATTTAATACAACATTATCCAGAATAGTGCCTGATGACATCAGCATGACGCAGAGATGACATCAGCATGATGCAGAGATGACGTCAGCAGTCAACCGGAGGCGTTGACTGGTCAAACTGACCTGTGGGTCCCACTGTCAGTGTCTGATTAGCTTAATTAGGTTTTAATTAAACTAATTACGGTTTAATTAAACTAACTAGTTAATTAGATTAATTAAGCATAATTAATTAAATTAATTAATTCACTAATTAATTAATTAATTTAATAAATTCATTTTCATTTTTTTATTAAACGTTCTGGCTGGGCCCACCTGTCATAGACATAGGGAGGGTGGGGCCCAGCGGTCCGTGGCCCATGGGGCCTAAGCGGGCGTGCGGGCTGGCAGATACGGGCGCAAGCGCCACCCGAATGGGCGCGTGCCCGTGGGGGCGCTGGGCGCGGACGCGTGGTCGGCGGCGAGGCCCGTCGGCCGGTCGCGGCAGGCAGAGGAGGCGCAGGGGCGGCGGCGCGCGGGCGCAGCGGAGCGGCAGGAGCAGGGCGCGGCCCGTGGGCGCGCAAGCACGCGCGAGGCACGGCCAGGGCGCGGCCCGGACGAGCAGGGCGCGGGCAGGGTGCAGGCGAGCATGGCGTCGTCGCGCGAGGGCGCAGCGACGCGAGGGCGAGTGCGCGCGGAGGCGTGCGCGAGCTGCAGCGGTCGATGTGGTGGCGGGGTCACGCGGGCGGCGCGGCAGCAGTGAGGCCAACGCGGGCGGTGAGCACGGCAGGCGAGGGGGGCAAAGAGGAGAAGGGGAGCTAATCACCCCCGTTGCAGGGGATCAGGGTGGCGAGGCTCAACGGCGACCGTCGATGGAGAGGCGGTGGAGCAGCGTCGGCGTGGTGGTGGAGCACGGCGGCGACGGGAGGCGCGGGAAGGCGCGGTATCGACCCCTCCCCGATCCAGTCGAGTGGGTGGGGTCCAGGGAGGAGAGGCGTTCGGCGAGGGGGGGCAGGCGACCCGAGGCGGCACCGGGCGCCGGCGTCGGGGAGGCGGGGCCGTGCCCGATCCCTCCTGGATCGGGGGGGAGAGGGAGGAGAGGAGAGCGAGGGGTGTGAGTGGGGGTGGGCTAGGGTTTCGGTGCGGCTGGGGGGGAGGGGGCCTTGTAGGCCGGTGCGGGGTGGGCCGGTTCGGCTGGGCCGAGGCCCAGTTGGCCAGGGAGGGGTTTCTTTTTATATATATTTTTTGTTTTGTTTTTCTTTTATTATTTTCTGTTTTGTAATTAGTTAGGCCTCAAACTGACTTTTACAAAATTAGTGACTTGGCCCATTAGATGCTATGTAATATCTACAACTACCAAAAATTGGTTTGGAGACAAATGGGGTTCACACAAATTTTATATTAAATAAAATGTATTAAACCTTGCTGTTTTGGTAATGTTAGAGCCACCTAATTAATTTATTAATTGTTGGTTACAATTTTAGAATAGCCTCTGTAATATTTGCTATTTATTGAACATTTTAGTTTCTATGTTGGACAACTTTTATTTTCCACTTTAGTTTTAATTTGAATCTTGAGTTAGGAGCTGAACGCAATTGATGATTAGGCACTGATAATCACAATGACAAGGCACAATCAAAAGGGTGATTACTATAGTTAACCACTGGGGGTGTTACAAGTCTCCTCCACTAAAAAGAATTCTCGTCCCGAGAATTAAGAGGTAGAAGGAAATAGGTCGGGGTATTCCGCACGAAGATTATCCTCGCGTTCCCAAGTGGCTTCATCTTCAGTATGATTTGACCACTGCACTTTGAGGAACTTGGTAACCTTTTGACGGGTCCAACGTTCAGCTTCATCGATAATGCGGATCGGATGCTCCTTATAAGATAGGTCATCTTGCAATTCGAGCACCTCGTGGTCCACTGCTCGGTGCGGAGATTCCTTGAAGCATTTACGAAGTTGCGACACATGGAATACGTCGTGGATATGAGAGAATTGCAGCGGCAACTCCAATTTATACGCCACCTGACCACGTCTTGCAACAATGCGGAAAGGACCAATGTAGCATGGAGCTAACTTGCCCTTGATTCCAAAAAGGTGAGTGCCCTTCATAGCAGTGACTCGCAGATAAGCCTGATCACCAGGTTGATAAGTCAAACCCCATCGTTTGCGATCATAGTTGCTCTTCTGGCGGTCCTGAGCCGCCTTGAGATTTTCCCGGACAATACGAACTTGCTCTTCGGCGTGTTGAATAATATCCGGACCCACGAGCGGTCGTTCCCCAGTTTCTGACCAATTCAGAGGGGTTCGACAGTTACGTCCATATAGTACTTCGAAGGGGGCCATTTTCAAGCTTGCTTGATAGCTGTTGTTATAAGAGAACTCGGCGTACGGGAGAGATTCTTCCCACTTCTTGCCGAAAGAAATAACACAAGCCCGAAGCATGTCTTCAAGCACTTGATTGACTCGTTCGACTTGGCCTTGGGATTGGGGGGTGATAAGCTGAACTCCAGGTAATATGAGTTCCCATAGCTTCTTGGAAACTTTCCCAGAACTTTGAAGTGAAAAGGCCGCCACGGTCCGAACTAATCTCCTTCGGAATACCGTGGAGTGAAACAATTCTGGAGATATACAACTCTGCTAACTGACTAGCAGTGATAGTCTCCTTGACAGGCAGAAAATGTGCAACTTTAGAAAGTTGGTCAACGACGACAAGAATAGCATCGTGTCCCTTCTATGACCTGGGAAGGCCAGTAATGAAATCCATCTAAACCTTATCCCATTTCCATAGAGGAATAGGAAGTGGTTGCAAAATTCCAGCAGGCTTCTGATGTTATGCTTTAACGCGACGACACACATCACATTCAGCAACATAGCGAGCAATGTCCTGCTTCATTCTAGACCACCAGTACCTTTGACGGAGATCACGATACATCTTGGTGCTACCCGGATGAATAGACAGCGGGGTATCATGTGCCTCCTTCATGACCTTGTCGGTCATAAGCTCGAAGCGAGGTACGACAATGCGGTTTCTGAAATACAAGGTTCCATCTTCAGACAGCGAGAAATCCCTGTACTTTTCAAGGTGAAGATCTTTGTTCATCAGATCAATTTCAGCATCTTTAGCTTGTGCATTCTTAATATATTGAATCAAGGGACTCGAAATGATAGTGACAGAGGATGTCAACCGAGATTACTAGAAATATGGATTTAACCATAATACAGGAAGGCAAGGAATTCAGGAGCAATAAGCTGCTGAAGATCTTCTGAAAATTGAATAGCGTTTCAAAGAATTTTGTGTAACACAAGAACAATTAGGAATGAACAAATCCTCGATAAGTGTGAGGAATTCTTCGTAGGTGTAATCATGTAGAAAAGAGCTGCAAGGCAGTAATCACAAAGGATTCTCGGGGTAGCGGGAAGTAGTTCAGGGTATCTTGTACTAACAAGAGTTATCGAGAATGAAGGTATGGATGGCAAGTATAAGTAGCTATCCATAGGGATGTCTCGGGGGTAGGGAATTGCAAATCCGATGAGCACAAGTTCTCGAAAGAACATCGGAGAGTATCTTCGGAATTGTCTGGTGCACCAAGTAATCATTTGGAGTAAGGGCTCTCCGTGAGGAAGTAGTTACGAGAACCTAATGTTGGAGTTAGTAAAATTTTAACCCGAGTAGAAGAGAGATTAGAGTCCCAGAGTAAAGATCGAGGAATAAAAGATCCTAATACCACCCAATTGGCGACGTGGGCCCGTAAGCCACACAGCCAAGTTAGTAAAATAGTTTTCGGTTACTAGACTCAACTTCGGCCAAGGAGTTGGAAAGGGGGTTCCTACAGGCAGTCGGCTCTGATACCAACTTGTTACGCCCCCGGCCCGATCATGCACTAATCATACAAGCAAATGCACACGATCAAGCCTAAGGACTCACGGGAAGATATCACAACACAACTCTAAAACATAAATAAAATCATACAAGCTTTATATTACAAGCCGGGGGCCTCGAGGGCTCGAATACATAAGCTTGCGAACAAGCATCAGCGGAAGCATCAGATATCTGAGTACAGATACAAAAGAAAACACAGAAAGGCCTTTTAGAAAGGCGGGGCAAAATAAAACACTACGATCGAAAGGCGCAGGCCTCCTGCCTGGGACCCTCCGAACCTACTCCTGGTCGTCAGTCAACTCGTAGCAGTATCCACCCTCGGGGTAGTAGAAGTAGTCGATCGACGGGGCATCTGTCTCAGGGGGCTTCGTCCTCTGGTCACGACAAACTGATATGGGGAGAAAAGAAAAACAAAGCAACCGTGAGTACTCAGAAGTACTCAGCAAGCAAGGATCTACACTACATATGCAACATTTTCAAGGGGAGGCTGTATATGTGGACTGGGCTGCAGAAATGCCAGAATAGAGAGAAGGCCTAGTCCTATCGAAGACTAGCATCTTCAGAGGTCTTGCAGCAATAGAAGAGAGTAGAACAGTACAATATAAGGTAGCAGTAATGATATCAACCTCACCCAGAGATCCTTTCTCGACTCCCTGCGAGAAAGCAATCCCAGAGCCATATAGTCATCAACCTCGCCTTGAGATCCCTTCTCGACTCCCTGCGAGAAGCAATCCCAGAGCCATAGTATCCAAGTATCCAGTTCTAATTGTATCAATCAGAATACAACTCCGAGTGTCCTTTACCGTAGGACCGGCTATCGATAGAAGTTTTCGTCCCTACAGGGGTGCACCAACTTACCCAACATGCTTGATTAACTCCGGCCGGACACACTTTCCTGGGTCATGACCGGCCTCTGCCAAATGATACATCGCAACCCTACCTACAGCTCAGCAGAGAGGTCCCCATCAGTCTATATCCTAAGCGCTCAGAGGTCTTAGGCCATCGCCCTGTGCACTCCGGGTCGGTGTGTGCAGGTTCGGGACGAGCACCACCTTAGTCCTGGATGGTATTGGCCCGGCCCGGCCACGAGGCTGAACTGGACGTCTGACAAAGCTTTCGGCTGATGCATACGATGCAGAGTGCCCATAACTCTTCCCACATGATGGTTAGTGCTATCAGGCCAGAGGCCTGCTCGGATCAAATATCCAAATCGTTAGTGGACTAGGGCTTGCGGTAACGAGCAGAGACTCACGAAAGATATGACCCCGTCGCCCCGTCTCGAGGACTTGCTGCAAGGGTTAAGAATGCCCGGCCGCGCCTCGTATTCATCACTCGGGCACCATACAGGCAACCCGTCTTCACATCACACGCGGGTACCCCTTAGGGTCGACCCGCCTTTCCAAGTAACAATAGTACAGTCCAAGTATCCGTGTGTCCATAACATCAGTGGAATCCGAGGTATCACCCTCGTTGAATTCCCACTCGATGTATCCGTCAAGGTGAACTCGGAGGAATCACCCTCGATGGGTTCACACTTGAGGTGTTGTACGACGGCGTCGTTATCGGAAGTGGTGAAGGAGGAATCACCCTCAATGACCACGACCAAATAGCTACTCTACATAGTTAACATCAGAAGTGCTACAAGAGGTTTCACCCTCGGCACTCGATAGTAACGCTGCAGTGTCGTTACAACTAAGGGGTGGTAATGTGCGGTGTCGGGGCCTGGTCTTCAATCCCATTGATCGGGTCTTCTGATAATCCAGCGGGGCGATCGGGACTAGTCGGGTCACTGATAGGTCTCTACCCAGCCTATACTAAGCAGTTTAGGATATGCAGGTAATTATCAACAGCAGGTTACAATAAACAGGCTATGTATCAGAATAGGTAAAGCAGTAGCAGCAGCAATTCTAATGCAAGCACGAGAAATTAGAGTGGGCGATATCGGTATGCTCAAGGGGGGGGGGCTTGCCTGGTTGCTCGGCGGCAAGGGCAAGGTCGTCAACGGTGTCGTCGGGTTCCTGAGCTGCGTCGGTACTGGCAACTGCGTCGGGGTCTAAAGAGAGAGAAGAGGGGGAGGAAATAGTATAAATACACAGCAAATATGAGCAACACAATGTACGACATGACAATATGCAGTGCCGGGTGTGTCCTAACGTATGGTTGCACGTCACCGAGGAAGGAGGAATCCATCCGGGAATGTTTTCCCGGTTCCTGACATTTATCAGACAGATGACCGGAGGGGAACGGTTCCATGTTCGGGTAGTTAGGGACGTGTGACAGATGAACGGACAGCGTATCCGGATTCGTCTCGAAATTCTGAGCAACTTTCATGTACAAAGTTTTTCGATCTGAGCTACGTATTATTTTATATGATTTTTCAAATTTTTATTGATTTTCTGGAATTTATTTAATTATTTAATACAACATTATCCAGAATAGTGCCGGATGATGTCAGCATGACGCAGAGATGACGTCAGCAGTCAACAGGAGTCGTTGACTGGTCAAACTGACCTGTGGGTCCCACTGTCAGTGTCTGATTAGCTTAATTAGGTTTTAATTAAACTAATTACGGTTTAATTAAACTAACTAGTTAATTAGATTAATTAAACATGATTAATTAAATTAATTAATTCACTAATTAATTTAATTATTAATTTTATTAATTCATTTTCATTTTTTTTATTAAACGTTCTGGCTGGGCCCACCTGTCATAGACACAGGGAGGGTGGGGCCCTGCGGTCAGTGGCCCATGTGGCCTAAGCGGGCGTGCGGCTGGCGGATACGGGCGCAAGCGCCACCCGAATGGGCGCGTCCCCGTGGGGGCGCTGGGCGCGGACGCGTGGTCGGCGGTGAGGCCCGTCGGCCGGTCGCGGCAGGCAGAGGAGGCGCAGGGGCGGCGGCGCGCGGGTGTAGCGGAGCGGCAGGAGCAGGGCGCGGCCCGTGGGCGCGAAAGCACGCGCGAGGCACGGCCAGGGCGCGGCCCGGACGAGCAGGGCGCGGGCAGGGTGCAGGCGAGCATGGCGCCGTCGCGCGAGGGCGCAGCGACGCGAGGGCGAGTGCGCGTGGAGGCGTGCGCGAGCTGTAGCGGTGGAGGTGGTGGTGGGGTCACGCGGGCGGCGCGGCAGCGGTGAGGCCAACGCGGGCGGTGAGCACGACGGGCGAAGGGGGGGCAGAGAGGAGAAGGGGAGCTGCTCACCCCCGTTGCAGGGGATCGGGGCGACGAGGCTCAACGACGACCGTCGATGGAGAGGCGGTGGAGCGGTGTCGGCGTGGTGGTGGAGCACGGCGGCGACGGGAGGCGCGGGATCGACCCCTCCTCGATCCAGTCGAGTGGGTGGGGTCCAGGGAGGAGAGGCGTTCGGCGAGGGGGGGCAGGCGACCCGAGGCGGCACCGGGCGCCGGCATCGGGGAGGCGGGGCCGCGCCCGATCCCTCCTGGATCGGGGGGGGGGGGGGGGGAGAGGTGAGGAGAGGAGAGCGAGGGGTGTGAGTGGGGGGCTAGGGTTTCGGTGCGGCTGGGGGGGAGGGGGCCTTGTAGGCCAGTGCGGGGTGGGCCGGTTTGGCTGGGCCGAGGCCCAGTTGGCCAGGGAGGGGTTTCTTTTTATATATATTTTTTGTTTTGTTTTTCTTTTATTATTTTCTGTTTTGTAATTAGTTAGGCCTCAAACTGACTTTTACAAAATTAGTGACTTGGCCCATTAGATGCTATGTAATATCTACAACTACCAAAAATTGGTTTGGAGACAAATGGGGTTCACACAAATTTTATATTAAATAAAATGCATTAAACCTTGCTGTTTTGGTAATGTTAGAGCCACCTAATTAATTTATTAATTGTTGGTTACAATTTTAGAATAGCCTCTGTAATATTTTCTATTTATTGAACATTTTAGTTTCTATGTTGGACAACTTTTATTTTCCACTTTAGTTTTAATTTGAATCTTGAGTTAGGAGCTGAACGCAATTGATGATTAGGCACTGATAATCACGATGACATGGCACAATCAAAAGGGTGATTACTGTAGTTAACCACTGGGGGTGTTACAGTACGGTAACCCTGTCTTAGAGGTCATGTTGTTGGACAACGATGAACCTACGAGCTATGGAGAAGCGATGGTGGGCCCTGATTCTGACAAATGTTTAGAGGCCATGAAATCCGAGATGGGATCCATGTATGAAAACAAAGTATGGACTTTGGAAGTGTTACCTGAAGGGCAAAAGGCCATTCAGAATAAATGGATCTTCAAGAAGAAGACGGACGTGGACGGTAATGTCATCATCTATGAAGCTTGACTTGTCACAAAGAGATTTTCACAAGTTCAAGGAGTTGACTACGATGAGACTTTCTCACCCGTAGCGATGCTTAAGTCCGTCAGAATCATGTTGGCAATAGCTGCATTTTTCGATTATGAAATCTGGCAGATGGATGTCAACAGCGTTCCTTAATGGTTTCCTTAAGGAAGAGTTGTATATGATGCAACTGGAAGGTTTTGTCAATCCAGAGAATGTTGACAAAGTGTGCAAGCTCTATCGATCCATTTATGGACTGGTGCAAGCATCTCGGAGTTGGAATCTTTGCTTTGATGAGGTGATCAAAGCGTTTGGGTTTGTACAAGTTTATGGAGAAGCTTGTATTTACAAGAAAGTGAGTGGGAGCTCTATAGAATTTCTAATATTATATGTGGATGACATATTGCTGATTGGAAACAATATAGAACTTTTGGAAAACATGAAGGAATATTTGAACAAGAGTTTTTCAATGAAGGACCTAGGAGAAGTTGCTTTCATATTAGGCATCAAGATCTATAGAGATAGATCGAGACGCTTGATAGGACTTTCACAAAGCACATACCTTTATAAGATTTTGAAGAAGTTCAAAATGGATCAGTCCAAGAAGGGGTTCTTGCCTGTCTTGCAAGGTGTGAAGTTGAGTAAGACTCAATGCCCAGCGACTACAGAGGATAGAGAAAAGATGAGTGTCCTCCCCTATGCTTCTGCCATAGACTCTATCATGTATGCGATGTTGTGCACAAGACCAGATGTCAGCCTTGCCATAAGTATGGCTGGAAGGTTTCAAAGTGATCCAGGAGTGGAACATGGACGGCGGTCAAGAATATCCTTAAGTACCTGAAAAGGACTAAGGAAATGTTTCTCGTTTATGGAGGTGATCAAGAGCTCGTCGTAAAGGGTTACATCGATGCAAGCTTTGACACTGATCCGGACGACTCTAAGTCTCAAACCGGATACATATATATTCTAAATGGGGGAGCAGTAAGCTGGTGCAGTTCCAAGCAAAGCGTGGTAGCTGATTCTACATGCGAAGAAGAGTACATAGCTACCTCAGAGGCAGCGAAGGAAGGTGTCTGGATGAAGCAGTTCATGACAGATCTTGGAGTTATGCCCAGTGCACTGGACCCAATGACTTTGTTCTGTGACAACACTGGTGCCATTGCTCTAGTCAAGGAACCAAGGTTTCACAACAGGACCAGACACATAAAGCGACGCTTCAATTCCATCCGCGATGCGATCAAGGAGGAGGACATAAACATTTGCAAAGTACATACGGATCTGAATGTTGCAGATCCGTTGACTAAACCTCTTCCATGGGTAAAACATGGTCAACACCAGAACTCTATGGGTGTTAGATTCATTACCATGTAATACTAGATTCTTGACTCTAGTGCAAGTGGGAGACTATTGGAAATATGCCCTAGTGGCAATAATAAAGTGGTTATTATTGTATTTCCTTGTTCGTGATAATCGTTTATTATCCATGCTATAATTGTATTGATTGGAAACTCAAATACATGTGTGGATACATAGACAACAACATGTCCCTAGTGAGCCTCTAACGTACTAGCTTGTTGATCAAAGATGGCTATGGTTTCCTAGCCATAGACAAGAGTTGTCATTTGATAACGGGATCACATCATTAGGAGAATGATGTGATGGACAAGACCCAAACTATAAGCGTAGCATATGATTGTATCAAGTTTATTGCTATCTCTTTATGCATGTCAAGTATATGTTCCTATGACCATGAGATCATGCAACTCACTGACACCGGAGGAGTACCTTGTGTGTATCAAACGTCGCAACGTAACTGGGTGACTATAAAGATGCTCTACAGGTATCTCCGAGGGTGTCTGGTGAGTTGGCATGAAACAAGACTGGGATTTGTCACTCCGTATGATGGAGAGGTATCTCGGGGCCAAGGGGTTCTTGCTTGTTTTGTAAGGTGTGAAGTTGAGTAAGACTCAATGCCCAGCGACTACAGAGGATAGAGAAAAGATGAGTGTCATCCCCTATGCTTCTGCCATAGGATCTATCATGTATGCGATGTTGTGCACAAGACCAGATGTCAGCCTTGCCATAAGTATGGCCGGAAGGTTTCAAAGTGATCCAGGAGTGGAACATGGACGGCGGTCAAGAATATCCTTAAGTACCTGAAAAGGACTAAGGAAATGTTTCTCGTTTATGGAGGTGATCAAGAGCTCGTCGTAAAGGGCTACATCGATGCAAGCTTTGACACTGATCCGGATGACTCTAAGTCTCAAACCGAATATGTATATATTCTAAATGGGGGAGCGGTAAGCTGGTGCAGTTCCAAACAAAGCGTGGTAGCTGATTCTACATGCGAAGCAGAGTACATAGCTGCCTCAGAGGCAGCGAAGGAAGGTGTCTGGATGAAGCAGTTCATGACAGATCTTGGAGTTGTGCCCAGTGCACTGCACCCAATGACTATGTTCTGTGACAACACTGGTGCCATTGCCCTAGCCAAGGAACCAAGGTTTCACAAGAGGATCCACACACATAAAGCGACGCTTCAATTCCATCCGCGATGCGATCAAGGAGAAGGACATAAACATTTGCAAAGTACATACGGATCTGAATGTTGCAGATCCGTTGACTAAACCTCTTCCACAGGTAAAACATGATCAACACCAGAACTCTATGGGTGTTAGATTCATTACCATGTAATACTAGATTATTGACTCTAGTGCAAGTGGGAGACTGTTGGAAATATGCCCTACAGGCAATAATAAAGTGGTTATTATTGTATTTCCTTGTTCATGATAATCGTTTATTATCCATGCTATAATTCTATTTATTGGAAACTCAAATACATGTGTGGATACATAGACAACAACATGTCCCTAGTGAGCCTCTACTGTACTAGCTCATTGATCAAAAATGGCTATGGTTTCTGTGACGCCCCCGGCCCGATCGTGCACTAATCATACACGCAAATGCACACGATCAAGCCTAAGGACTCACGGGAAGATATCACAACACAACTCTAAAACATAAATAAAGTCATACAAGCTTTATATTACAAGCCAGGGCCTCGAGGGCTCGAATACATAAGCTTGCGAACAAGCGTCAGCGGAAGCATCAGATATCTGAGTACAGATATGAAATAGAAACAGAAAGGCCTTTAGAACGGCGGGGCAAAATAAAACACTACGATCGAAAGGCGAAGGCCACCTACCTGGGACCCTCCGATCCTACTCCTGGTCGTCAGTCAACTCGTAGTAGTATCCATCCTCTGGGTAGTAGTAGTAACGATCGTCGGGGCATCTGTCTCAGGGGGCTCCGTCCTCTGGTCACGTCAAACTGATATGGGGAGAAAAAGGAAAACAAAGCAACCGTGAGTACTCAGAAGTACTCAGCAAGCAAGGATCTACACTACATATGCAACATTATCAAGGGGAGGCTGTATATGTGGACTGGGCTGCAGAAATGCCAGAATAGAGAGAAGGCCTAGTCCTATCGAAGACTAGCATCTTCAGCGGTCTTGCAGCAGTAGAAGAGAGTAGAACAATACCATATAATGTAGCAGTAATAATATCAACCTCACCCAGAGATCCTTTCTCGACTCCCTGCGAGAAAGCAATCCCAGAGCCATACATTCATCAACCTCATCCTGAGATCCCTTCTCGACTCCCTGCGAGAAGCAATCCCAGAGCCATATATACAGGTCTCATCACAGGTATCCAGTTCTAAATTGTATCAATCAGGATACAACTCCGAGTGTCCTTTACCGTAGGACCGGCTATCGATAGAAGTGTTCTTCCCTGCAGGGGTGCACCAACTTACCCAACACGCTCGATTAACTCCGGCCGGACACACTTTCCAGGGTCATGCCCGGCCTCGGCCAAACGACACATCGCAACCCTACCTACGGCTCAGCAGAGAGGTCCCCGCCGGTCTACATCCTAAGCGCAAGGGGGTCTTGGCCATCGCCCCTCGCCCTCCGGGTCGTTGCGTGCCGGGCGAACCAGGCTCCACCCCTCAGGATGGTGCCGGCCCAGTCCGGCCGCAGTGCTGAACTGGATGTCTGACAGAGTTTTCGGCTGATGCATACGATGCAGAACGCCCATACTATGCCCACGTGATGGTTAGTGCTATCAGACCAGAGGCCTGCTCGGATCAAATATCCAAATCGCTAGGACTAGGGGCTTGCGGTAACGAGCAGAGACTCACGAAAGATGTGACCCCGTCGCCCCGTCTCGAGGACTTGCGGCAAGGGTTAAGAATGCCCGGCCGCGCCTCGTATTCACCACTCGGGCACCACACTGGCAACCCGCCTCCACATCACACGCGGGTACCCCTCAGGGTCGACCCGCCTTTCCAAGTAACATTGTAAAGTCCAAGTATCCGTGTGTCCATAACATCAGGGAATCCGAGGTATCACCCTCATTGAATTCCCACTCGATGTATCCGTCAAGGTGAACTAGGAGGAATCACCCTCACTGGGTCCACACTTGAGGTGTTGTACGACAGCGTCGTTATCGGAAGCGGTGAAGGAGGAATCACCCTCGATGACCACGACCGAATAACTACTCTACAGAGTTAACATCAGAAGTGCTACATGAGGTTTCACCCTCGACACTCGATAGTAACGCTGCAGTGTCGTTACAACTAGGGGGGGGGTGATGTGCGGTGTCGGGGCCTGGTCTTCAATCCCGTTGATCGGGTCTTCTGACGATCCAGCGCGGCAGTCGGGATAAGTGGGGTCACTGATAGGTCTCTACCCAGCCTAGACTAAACAGTTTAGGATATGTAGGTAATTATCAACAGCAGGTTACAATGAACAGGCTATGCATCAGAATAGGTAAAGCAGCAGCAGCAGCAGCAATTCTAATGCAAGCATGGGAAATTAGAATGGGCGATATCGGTATGCTCAAGGGAGGGGCTTGCCTGGTTGCTCGGCGGCAAGGGCAAGGTCGTCTATGGTGTCTTCGGGATCCGGAGCTGCGTCGGTCTCGGGGACGACGTCGGGGTCGGGGGCTATCGAGAGAGAAGAGGGGGAGGAAACAGTATAAATATATAGCAAACATGAGCATGACAAATACGATACACGGTGCTAGGGGTAGTCTAACGCAGCATAACACGTAACAGACGGAGCGGGAGAATATCTGACGATATTTCCCGGGTCTTTGGAATTATCGGACAGAGGATAAGAGGGGAACGGTTGCAAGTTCGGATAGTTAGGGACGCGTGACGGACGAACGGACCGCGTATTCAGATTCGTCTCGTCGTTCTGAGCAACTTTCATGTACAAAGTATTTTCATCTGAGCTACGGATTATTTTATATGATTTTCTAAAGTTTTTATTAATTTCTGGAATTTAATTAATTATTTAAATTAACATTATCCGAAACAGTGTCTTGCTGACGTCAGCATGACGTCAGGACCAGTGGGTCCCACCTGTCATAGGCTGTTAGGTTAATTAGTGATTAACTAATTAAATTACTGTTTAATTAACACTAACTACTTAATTAAATTACCCTAATCAGGATTAATTAACTAATTAATTAATTAATTAGTTTAATTATTTTTATTTTTATTTTTATTTTTTTTTAATTCGTTCTGGGCCGTGGGCCCCTATGTCAGTGGGCTGGGCGGACATGTCCGCGGCGTGCACATCTGGGCGCCGGACATGTCCGGAGCGTGCCCATTTGGGACCGGACATGTCCGGTGCCCAAATGGCACGCGCGGGCGCGGACGGGGGGGGGGGGGTCATGCCGGGCGCTTAACTTATGGTGTTGTCATCATAAGCTGCGTTACTTGTTGAAATCCACTCTTCTATAATTTGCATGCCAAGGCCGCATCTCTTCTGACTATTTTTGAGGTCTTCTCTTTCTTCAAAGATTGACCTGTCATCTTTGACTCTTGGCATCCGGTAGCCATTTCTTCAGGTCAGTTCTAATGACAAGCTTTAGCCTGCTGTTGAGCACACTTGCTCCGGCTGGGCGGCTTTAATAATTTAACTTCCATCATTTGGAGTCGCACCGTTGATAATGATCTAGGACATCTGATACAGAGTTGGAGGTTTTTGCCACTGACAAGCTACATGCTGCCCAGGTTCCAGCATACACTTTTCATCAAGAATAGGCGTCATCAATTTGAGGCAGCATGTTCTGACCAAGACTGGCGCGTCTTCTTGGGGCCGTTCATTTTTTTTGCACAAGATTTCGTCATGTAGGTTTTAAGATATATATTATGAATCGCCAGGCGGTTTTAAAGAAATATCAAATAGACGATGAGTGCATATAATCTTACCAAAGACTTGCTGCTGACATTTTAGAGATATGTTGCTTTAAGCGGCTAATCTCGGTTACCATTTTTAACTCAGCCTCAATCTCTTCTGCCCTTTTTTGCAGTGCAGCCTTGTCAGTTTCCCAGGCTGTTTTTCTTTCAGCATCAAACCCGCCTTGATTTTTTTCAATTTCTTCCATGAAGTTTCAGCTGTGACTCGGCCCCCCCTTGGAAGTTTTCTGCTTGTTGCAATTCTAATATTCTTCTTTAAATGTGCTAAGCTGTGGACTCTATCAACATTCACAAACGTCCCTGAAATACAATATTGAGCAATGGTTACAACACACAGGAGCATTTTTGTGATACAGTGTAATCAAGTCCCAGCACATTGCACCAAGCATATACTTGGCCTTGGGGGGCTAATGTAGGTCTTTCACTCTCTATTAGACCCACTCATCTTCAAAGTTTATGCCGCCCTTGGGGCTCGCTTTTGGTTCTGTCAGTCATTAAGGCCCGGCTCATCTTTATCAAAGTTAAGCCGGCCCTTGGGGGCTACATATTTGGTTCTTCAAGTCTTACGAACCTGCTCATCTATGAAAGTTAAGCCGGCCCCTTGGAGGCTATACTCCTGGAAAATTTCAACAAGTCTCAAGCACGACGTAATAATTTTTTCCTATACTTCAACTTGGGGGGCTAATATGGATATGTATATGCCAAGGCTAAAGAGGGGTTGGATATTTCATACCTCCTATACTTCTGCTTCAATCAACTGGACTACCCCCAGCATCCAGGTCCTGGCTTTGTTTGACGGCGCTCAAATAGCCCGCGTACACATCATAATCCTTGCACTGAAGGAGGAATAGCTCTCCAGACCAGTTTTGGCTTTGCCTTCTCCAAGGACGGTGATTCTTCTTTGGTAACTATGCTTTGCTAGCACGTTGAGGCTCCTGGCGCTTGTATAAGCCATCCCGTGATAGCCATATCAAGTTAGAATCTTTCTCAGGAGTGATCTCTCTCTTCAGTTGGCTTCGGCAGGAGTCGTCGGCTTAGACTTAGCGGTCATGACTGGCATCCGGGTTAATCTCCTAATATCTTGGCTCAACAACAACATGTCAGTTTGCAGTGGCGGACATTCGCAAGTCTTCAGGATTTTTGATTGACATCCTCAAGGGGCCTCTGGCCCTCCTCTCACTCTCTCGGCTCAGCAGCTTTGGGGTCCCTTTGGAAGAACGCCCACCTTTTGTTTTCTTGTCCCCGCTTTGGGGCTAGCCTCTGGACATAATACATAGTCCATGAGTAACACTACAAGTTATATGAACAATTAACATACTTTACCCATGGGCAATCCTTGAAAGCAGGCCATTTGATTTCAGTAGAGTCGCCGTATGATGGAGCGTCCCCTGATAATTTGAGTCGGACGGATTAAGAGGTTGACGAAAGAGACCAGCCTTTTGGAAGGGAAAGATTCCGGCTATGAGGCACCTTCGTTACGACGCTTCGCGAGGGGCCACGGTGGTGTTAGGTAAGCCGGATACAAGATCTTGAGCCGCCGGCACTTTGGGGTCAGACGCCTTGACCGTGCTGCTGTTCTTTCAAAAGAAAGTTTGGGTCCAAATGAGCAAGAGGGTGTGAAATCTACTTTTTCGGATGACCCCCCCCCCCTTGTTTTCTTTTTGGACAGATTCTAGTCGGGAGGAGATTAGTAGTTTACCCCTGCTTCATTAGCCTGGCTTGTTTCCTTCCTCCGCCCATCCTGAGAGAATCTAAGAGGTGAATCATCATAAAGTTTGTCTAACAGAAAGGCCAAGAGAGTCAAGTTCTACCTCCGACTCTGCCAGCGGGAAAAACTCTTGTGCTGTTTGCTTTTACGGTGACCACCTTGGCCATATTTTGCCTGCCGCTTTCACTCTGGTTTGGGCGGCGTACTGGCATTTGCTTTTTCCAAAATGAAGAGTCGGCCTGTTTAAAAATACTAGCATAAGGTTAGAAAGGATGAGTGACAAGAGATTAGTTCATGAGATGAAGGCTTGTCAAAATACTTAGAGGGAGGAGCCGGGTTAAGAGCGCAGCAAGGGTTTCAAACCCACTCTGCTGTAGTTTTCAAAGACTCCCCAAGCAAGTGTCTTAACATAGTCATGATGTTCTTTTGTTAAGCCAGGCTGCTTGGTTGTAACGCTGAGGTTTCCTTTTGGTGTCACCAGTATACTCACACCTTAAACCAGGCACGCGGCTTAGGGGTAAAATCCCCATGCGACCCAGCAGCGGACAAATGACTTCCGTTCGCCCAGTGGCAATCAATGCCCTTATTTTGAAAAATGAGGCACAAGGAGCGCGCCTCTTCAGCAGTCATCGGCCTAGAAGCAACCGGTTGTTGGTAGCCGGAAGGGGGACGGAACCCGGCAATGGGTTCTCTCCAGCTTTGGGAAGTGTCCTAATAGACCAAGTCTATTCCAGTCTTTGGGATGACTGGGCAGTTGCGGCTGACGGAAAGTCTGTTCTTCTTTGATGGAAAACACCTCCAAGTTCAAATACTGGGGCCTCTGACCTCTCATCTTGGCAGGTTGATATCAAAAATAGTCTCTGATAGATCAACAATGGTCTTTCCCCCCAAGGTACACTCATAGAAACACTGAAAGTTGCATTGTTGAAACAGTTGGGACCAATATGGTGGATGAAGATGTATAAATGCATAAAAATGTCCCGGAAGAATTTTGAGCCGGTCGTGGAAGCCCCGGAGTAGGTGGTCCGAGAAAATCCACAATTCACCCTTGGGGCTGAGGGGTAAATTCGGAGCTTTGGAACCCGCCATGGCTGACCCCTTGGCGGGTAAAGCCCCCATGGTCCACATAATCATTGAGCGATCCTCGTATGACTCTGGAGGCAATCCAGTCACAGGAGGGGTGCTTTAGTCAGATGAAGGCCGGACGAACAAGCTGTGACCACATATGTGGCGGTTTAAAATTACTCATGGTACGCCACCTAATGATTATACGATGTTCAGCAATGTGAACTAAGCTACAGTTGAAGGCTACATATTATGATGAACCATAAAGGAATTATGAGCCGCCTAGCCAGGAGTGGAGTAATTACCAGATTATGAAAGCCATGGCGGGTTAAGTTATGAAAGTCATGAGCCGGCCAACATGTTGGCGGGTTACATAAATAATGCCTTGGAATTGTTTGCGGATTACCATTTCATTATGAGTCCTCCCGACATGAAGGGCGGGTTAACTATCTTCAGATCCAAGTTTGTGGAAATTTTTCAAGTATTGGACAAACAAGTTTTGGTTAGATTGCAGCTACAATTAAAGATCTACGGCGTTCAAAAGGTGCATACTTATTAAACCTGAACCGCGGCTGAAAAGAATAGTAAGCTGCGTATTGATTCGCAAGAGAATGGATCTATCCAGAATAATGAGATGAGGCTAGAACTGCTACCACACTATTTCTGTTTAGTTTTTGGATTAAAAATGCGACTTCTAGCGGAGCATGGATTGAACTTGGACGAACGCCGACGAAGTTTTTTTTTTTTCTATCAGAACTGACATGACCTAATTGGATCTGAGAAGAAGAGACGTTCCCCTGATGATTTGGATGAAGAGCGGATGATGCACCGCAATTTCTGTCCGATAGGGGATCAAGCATCGGCCGTCCACGGCGTGGGTCATGCGTTCACGGCGGCAAGCGAGCTCCAGTGCCGAAGTGACGACATGAGGAAGAATAGAAGAGGGAGCGACGGGGGTAAAGTGAAAAAGGATTCCCCGTGCCTATTTATAATAAGGAAAAGTTGGTGGAACATGAAATGGCATGCACCGAAATCCGAGGAGGCACTCATGATTTATCTTAACCGAGGAGGCGCCTCGATTCTCGGACCACTAATTAATGCAAAAAGATCTATTGTGATGTCCATCAGTTTTCTATATTTTGTTTCACATGACATCATGGCGGTTACAGGGAATCTGTTCCAAGATTATCATATGGAAGGAATCAGAGAAGACTCCGCAACCAGAAGCATTGAAGTTTTGCCATGAAACAAGTTCAAATCAATCTGGGGCCTAATGTTGGGCGATATTACCCACGGTGTGACCCGCCCCATGAGGGACGGTTTACACGGTTGCGACTCATGAGATAAGGCTAGGTAAGGCCCAATAAACCAGACATTGAACCCGGATGGCGTTTACTTGGTGATCCGCCGTGGGCCCAAGCCCAGAAGATGGTGTGAGACCCGGACGCTGTAAGCACGCCCAACATGCTTTCTAGTAAGGCACGGCGACTAGAACCCAGGGTCGGTTCCATGTTAGTATGAATCCGACTTGGACTCTTGTAAGCCCAGGGCCTCAACCTATGTATATAAAGGCGAACCCGGTGGGTGGTTAACTCAAGTTACAATCAATTGAGGAGGCTCGTGTGTAGAGCAAATGCCCGCTCCCTTGTTCGATATTGGCAATCCCATAATACAAACACAAAGCCAGGACTAGGCTTTTTGTGCCGTCGTTGGGGGGGTTGGAGGTGAGGCCCCCCCCGAACCTGGGTAAATCTCGTGTCTCTCATCCCCTTTCACCCCTTCACCCTATACCTTGTATTGAAATGGGCTCCACACCTAAGCCTTTCACAAGGGGCTTTCACGATAAAACCACGACAGGAACCGCCTATGATATATCTAGCTGGAAAAGTGTTGGGATTACTCGGTGTGTTTCGTTGCCGGGAAAAGCTTCCTCTCAAAATTTTTGTTTTTTTCTCTCTCAAATTAAGCTTTGAAGCTCTGCACCATTCTACAAATCCCTACTTCCCTGTGAAGGGCATATCGATTTACTTTATTGAAATTTTTATTTTTATTTTGATCTCCACTTCTCTTTAAGCACCAACTAGGGAGCACTCATGATCATACTTTGCATTGTATGTCGCTAATATTCAAGTGTGTTTCATGAATTAATTCAATGAATTGAGCGATGATGGGCTAGGGATAACTTTCTTTAAGTGTGACTCTTGACATTTTGAAAGACATAGTTGCTTGTTGCGATGCTGAGTATTGATTATCAATGTCAAATATAGACTATTGCCTTGTGAACCATCTAAAAGTCCAAATATCCATGCTACAAAAAAAGAATATGAATGAACATGTTAGGCAGCATTCCACATCAAAAATGATGTTTTTAAATCATTTACCTACTCGAGGACTAGAAGGGAATTAACTTGGGGTGGCTGATACGTCTCCAGCATATCTATAATTTTTTTATTGTTCCATGCCTTGTTATATTTACAATCTTGGATGTTTTTACAATCATTTTTATAGCAACTTTAATCATTTTTTGGGAACTTAACCTATTTAAATGTCCCCACTAGTGCCAGGTGCCTTTTTTGCTTTTTTTTTTACTTTCGCAAACTATCAGTACCAAACGGAGTCCCAACACACGTGAAACTTTTTTTGACAGATTTTTGTGGCAAGAGACAAACCTTGGGGATCAGAAAGCACCTGGGAGGATGCCCGTGGGCCCAAATACACCAGGGCGCTCCAGAGGCCCCTGGCAACACGGCCTGATTTATCTTGGGCCCACAAAGGGTCCTCCTGCATCGCCCTTCGCCCTATAAATTCTCAATTTCCAGAATCTAGGGGGGAGTTGACGAAACACAATTCAGCGGCCGCAGTTCCAAACCAAAACCTCAGATCCATCTAACACCACACGGGGTTCATCATCCTCATTGGTGCTCTCGCGATGATGCATGAGTATCCACCATAGACCCTAAGGGATCGTAAGGGCATAGCTAGATGGTTCCTCTCCTTTTTGCTTCTCATACATTGTCGCTTGGATCTGAGTTGATGTGAACTCTTTTGTGGTGTGTTTGTTTGGGATCCATGAACTTTGAGTTTATGATCATTCTGATATCCTGAATATTTTTGATTTTTTTCTTTGTTCCTTTTGATATCTTATATGCAGATTATTTATAGCTCGTATTTATTCTTCAATTTTTGGTTAGTTTATGCTAACTAGTCGCTTTTTTTCGTCCATTTTAAAAGGTGCTTTTTATGGGTCGATCTTCGCGGTGTCAGATCTCCTAGTGCAGAAGGGGCAGCGCGGCACGCATGTATTGTTGCTATTAAGGATCACAATTGGGGTCTATTCATACAGTGAACAGATCTTATCTACATCATGTCATCATTCTTATTGCATTCCTCCCGTTTCTCTTCCATGAACTTAATCACTAGATGCCATGCTGGACAGCGGTCGAATGTGTGGAGTATAGTTATAGATGCATGTATGAGTCGTCTACTAATCTTGGAACGTGATCCTATATTGGCATTGCCTTGAATATCGTCCATAAATTATTCGATCTTCTATCAATTGCCTCAAACAGTAATTTGTTTTACCCCCTTGTGCTATTTTCACGAGAGAAGCCACTAGTGAAATCAACAGCCCCCGGGTCTACTCTTTGTATCATATTGCCTTTCCGATCTATTTTTTCACGCATTTGTTTCAGATCTTTATTCTAAAACCAAATTATTTTGCTGTCACTTTTTTATTTGCATCTTTTATTTCGCGTTTCATTCAATCTATTTATCCAAACACATACAAACAATCTATCTTTTGACCGAGGAGGATTGGTCAACCCTCTTACGCGTTTGGGTTGCGAGGATTTTTCTTTGTGTGTAGGTACCAATTTACATAGTGTTGCTTGTGTGGGGTTCTCTCCTACTGGATGATACCCTTGGTTCCATAACTGAGGAAATACCTACAGTAGCTTTTACTGCATCTCCCTTCTCTTTGGGGAAATAACCGACCGCAGTTTCAAGCCGCAATCAGGGAAACCCACAAGGTACTAGGGTGCGGTCCACCAGGGCACGCCCTAGTGCCTTGCGTCTACTCGTGCGCCTTCCTGGATCCTCCCAAAGCTATCGAGGGCACTCCTCTTTCCAGAAAACATCTTCAAAAAGTTTCATGGCATTTGTGACCTTCGTTTGGTACCTGATTTCTTCTTGTCAAAACCAAAAACAGGCAAAAAAATAGCAACTAGCCTTGCAACTAGTTAATAGGTAGTCCCCAAAAAGATTTATAATTGCATATAAGACATCCAATTGATACTATAACTATCAGAAACATCAAAAATTATAGATACATTGAACGTATCAATTGGATAAAATTGGAAAACGAAATAAAATTGTCAGCAAAGGTATTTTGGTTTTATAATATGAATAAAGGTAGACCGGGGGGCCTGGTTGTAGTTTGGTCACTTCAGGCTTGCTCTCTCGAACACATATCCTACGGTGGGTAACAAATTACTGTTGTTCAATAATATATAAAAGCGCATATTATGAAATATCCAAGGCAATGATTTGTATATAGGCATCTGAAAACTCGCGAGGGGGACCATGTGATAGGGGGGTGTGGGGGCGCGGGGGACTCTGCCTGCATCTACTACTATTATTCCACTAAGGTGCGTCTGAGGGCCGCTATCCAACTGCATCTATGTTATTAATAAGTTCATGTAAAAATAGAGTAACCTCCTTAAGGCAAGATTACATGGGGTGATGTACAAATAAACCCAATCAATATAAAACACCTCGTTTTACCCGTAATGCAACAATCAAATACGTGTCTGCCCCCCGTTTTGGTCACTGGGATAATAGAGCACTGGCAAAGATTGAACCCACTACAAAGCAACTCTCCCTTGAGATAGATCACTCTAGTGGCCAAACCAAATGAATAGATTCGAGAGAATACAAAGCTATAACAATCAGCATAATAAAGTTCCGACGACTCATTACTTCTCATGATATTCCGATCATAAACCCACAATTCATCAGATCCCCAACCACACACACTGGCAAAAGAAGATTACATCGAATAGAACCCCAAAATCCGAGGAGAACATGTCTTGAAAATCAAAGAGAGATAAGAAGCCATCACTAATAGCTTATTGACCGTAGTTCTGTGGTGACTACTCAAGCATATTGAAGGGCAGCAAGGATGATGTAGATGTTGGAAATTGCCCTGAGGCAATTATAAAGTTGGTTTATTATTATATTGTCCTTGTTTCCATTTATAATCGTTTATTATCCATGCTATAATTGTATTGATTGGAACTCAATACATGTGTGATACATAGACAACAAACATGTCCCTAGTGAGCCTCTAGCCTGGACTATCTTCATTGATCAAAGATGGCTATGGTTTCCTATCCCAGACATGAGTTGTCATTGTAACGGATCCATAATTAGGAGAATGATGTGATGGACAAGACCCAACCGATAGCATAGCTATTATCTTATCAGTTTTATTGCCATCGCTTTTCCTGCATGTCAAGCATCTGTTCCTATGACCATGCGATCATGCAACTCACTGACAACCGAGGAGTACCATTGGTGTGTATCAACATCACAACGTAATCGGGTGACTATAAAGAAGCTCTACAGGTACCTCCTAGGTGTCTGTTGAGTTGGCATGAAACAGACTGGGATTTGTCACTCTTTCGTATGACGTAGAGGTATCTCGGGGCACACTCGTTAATACAGCATCACAATGAGCTTGCAACACTGTGACTTAAGAGTTTATTCACTGGACTTTTTGTATTCAACGAGGTAAAAAACTCGCCCGGTACACGCGATTGACTAGGTTAGAGATACCGACGTCGAATCTCAAGTGCAAAGTAACATGCCGATGGACAAAGGGAAACTGCATACGGGATTAGCTGATCCTTTACATCAAGGTTCGACCGATACAGATCTTCATAAATATGTAGGAACCAATATGGCATCCAGGTCTGCTATTGGATATTGACCGTATAGGTGTCTCGGTCATGTCTGCATAGTCTCGAACCACGCAGGGTCTACACACTTATGTTTGGTGACGGTCTAAGTATAGTTTAGTTTATTGTGTTGTGACCGCAGGTTGTTCGGAGTCCTGATGAGATCCTGGACATCACGAGGAGCTCCGGAATGGTCCGGAAGGGTAAATATTCTATATGAAAGTTGTTATAGGGATTCCGGAAAAGTTTGAGTTTTGTTCGGTATTGGTACCGGGAAAGGTTTTAGAAGGTTCCCGGAGTGGGGCCAACCTGCATGGCGGACCCACATGACGTGGGTAGTGGGGAAGTCCGCCCAACCCTGTTAGCCGCACCAGATCCTCCTCAAAATACTAGTATCATATCCAAAGGTCATTGACAGGATCCCTAAAAAGCGGTGATAGCGATCGGTGGGGAAGGAAAGATGGATTTCCTCCTCCCCGTTGTCCAACGCCCTAAGGGCTTGGAGGGCAGGCACAACCCCCTCCACGCCTATATAAAGTGTGGATGCATTGGGGGAAGCAACCCTTGCCGTCGCCATCCACTGTTACAAACACCTCCTCCACCTGTTTCGTGCAGACGTTTGGTTAGGGCCCTGCTGAGATTGCTCCACCACCATGCCGCCGTGTTTGCCGAGGAACTCAGCTACTACTTCCCCTTTGCTCACGTGGATGCGAGGAGGTGAAGGCGTCACCAAGCCGTACGTGTGTTTGAACCGGAGTTGCTATCCATTCGTCACTTGATCGTGAGTTCTTTGTAGGATGTGATTGGATCACGAAGACGTTCGACTACATCAACCGCGTTTCTTAAACGCTTCCACTTAGAATCTACAAGGGTATGTATCCAATCTCCCTCCTGCTCGTAGACGTGCATCTCCTAGAGTGATCTTGGTTGAGCATATGAAATTTTTGTTTCCCTGCAACGTTCCCCCCAACAGTGCTCAATGGAGCTAGGTCCTTGCGTAGATGACATCACAGTAAACACAAAGGACTTTTTTGGGCGTTGATATTCAACTTCACCGTCCTTCCTTCCCTTGGTCTTTTCTGATTCAAGCGGTATTGTGGGATGAAGCGCCCGGACTATACTTTACCTGTCACGTACATATGAGGGCCAGGTTCCATCGACTGACATCAAACTTGTTGCATAAAGATGTCTGGCGTGTGTCTGTCTTCTCCCACCTAGTTTGAATCAGATTTGACAAAGGCGTTCCTTGTAGAAGTTTTACAATTAGCAACTTGCCTATCACCATGTGGCTTGCGTAGGTAAGAACTTTCTTACTATTTACCCCATAGCACCACGTAAAACATGCACCAACAAGTAGGAACGTCAACTTGTGTGTTGAGGCTGTTGTGATATTATTATTTTGGGGCCAAAGACAATGATGAGATTATTTGATGTATGCGCATGATCATGTTTGTATAGAAAAGTATCATGAACTTGCATGTTGATGAATACGCAACCGGCAGGAAGCAATAGGGGTTTGTCCTTTAATTATTGTACGACCTTCGTGTCCATCATTACGCCTTGTAATGCTTTACTTTATCGCCTAGCATTGCATAGTTGTAAAGAAGCATGGTGGCTGACAACCCCAATGGCGACACTATGATGGAGATCATGTTGTCATGCCCGTGATGATGAGATCATGCTGGTGCTTGGAAGATGGAGATCAAAAGTCACAAGATGAATGGCCATATCATTCACTTATGATTTGCATTTGATTGTTAATTCCTTTTATGCATCTTTATTTGTCTTTAGGACGAACGGTAGCACTTAGGTATCCCTCACTAAAATTTTCAAAGATCACCTTGTGTTCTCCCCCAAGTGTTGCACCATTGGCGAAAGTTCGTCGTTTCGAGCAAACCACGTGATGATCGGGTGTTGATAGAACTCTATGTTCGCATACAACGGGTTGCAAGCCGGTTTTGCAACATTCAGATCACTTGGATGAAAAACTTGACGAGCCAGCAGTACAGACATGGCCTCGGAACCACAAAGAACCGAAGGTCTAGATCATATAGTAGATACTATCAACATAGATCGAGATGTTTCACACCATTGAAACCACATCATCTCACGTGATGGATCGGACTGGGTTGGTGAATTGGACCATGTTACACGCGGATAAACCGCTTGATTTTTTTGATTTGCGTGGGAGTTCTTAGGTAATATGATTAATGGACTCATTATCTTGAACAATAGTCCTAATTGTCTTTGCAAAATTATGTCTAGATTCAATGGCTCGCCATAGTAGCTTCCCTAAATTTCAAATGCATCTCCTAGAGAAAGCTAATCTGAAAGTGATGTAAGCAACTTTGTTGACTGGGCCCATAATCTGAGGATTATCCTACTAACGGCTGCCCCAAAGTTTATTCCTTGATGCCCCACTTGGTGCGCACCCCCCTTCACAGCGACTGTGGACGTGTGAAACGCCTGGCAGTCGTGTGTTGATGACTACTCAATAGTTCATTGTGCCATGTTGTTCTGGATTAGACTGGGACTTCAAAGGTGTTTTTGAACGTCATGGAAGCATATGAATTGTCCAAGAGTTTTGAAGTTCATTTTTGAGAAGTATGCCCGGTATCAAGAGGTATGAGACCTCCGATAATTCTCTGCCTGCAAAATGGGGAGAACGGTCCGGTCAGTGAGCACAATACTCAGAATGTCTGGGTATTTACACCGTCCTGCTTAGTTGGTAGTTTGAGCTCTCCAGCCTAAGGCGGTCACTGACGAGTTCTTCAATCGCTACCACCATAGCTACACGAGCTTTATGTTGCATCTATAACATGGCAAGGGTAACAAGTTCTGTCTCCGGGCCGATGCTAAAATCGCTGAGTCAGACATCTAGAAGGAGCATCAAGTGTTGAATGGGTAATAACAACACTAGTTTCAAGAAGATCAAGGGAAGAAGGGAAACTTCAGAGAGTGCAAAGCAGTTGCTCCTCCCGTGAAGAAAACCCCAATGCTGGACCCAAGCCGAAAACTGAGTGCTCTATCTTTGCAAGGGAACTAGCCCACTGTGAAGCGGAATTTCCCCAGTATCTGGCCTGCCAGAAAGGGGGCCACGTCAACAAAGGTATATATGCTCTAATGTTATTTCATGTGGTCCTTACTAGCTCCGTTGTAGTGCCTGGGTATTTGATACCTGGTGCGGTTTGCTCACATTTGCAACTCTAAATAGGAACTACGGAATAGACGAAGGCTGGCAAGGACGACGTGCGATGCACGTGGGAAATGGTTCTCAAGGTTGATGTGATCGCCGTCGGCACGCTCGCTCTTCATTACCATCGGGATTAAGTGATAAACCAGAATACTAGTGATTTAGTGTCTAAACGTTGAGCATGAACCATCATATCTGGTCTTGGTTTTAATGTGAGACGGTACTCATTTATATCAAGAATAATTGTTGTTCTATTTATATATGGGTAATATTTTTATGTCAACCGGCACACCAATGTGAGGGGGTTTATTCTTATTTATCTCGATAGTAATGATAACACATGTTTCATAACATTGATGCCAAAAGATGTAGATTTGATACTGATAGTACCCATTTCTTGTGTCACTGCTGCTTAGGTCATATTGGTGTAAAGTGCATGAAGACACCCATGTGATGGCTGTTGGAGTCACTTGATTTCAAGCACTTGACACATGCGAACGATGCCTCATGGGCAAGATGACTAAAACCCCGTTTTCTGGAACATGGAACGCACAAGTGACTTGTTGAAATCATACATACTGATGGTTGGTCGATGAGTGGTTTTGCGCGCGCGATGGATATTGTTACTTTCTCACCTCACCGATGATTTGAGTAGATATGGGTATCTTTACTTAATGAGCATAAGTCTGAAACTTTGAAAAGTTCAGCAATTTCAGAGTGAATTGAGAAATCATCGTACCAAAAGATTGAATTCCTCAATCCGATCGAGGGGGAGAATAATCTGAGTTATGAGTTTAGCAATCACTTAAAAAACAATGTGGAATCCAACGTATCTATATTTTTTGCTTGTTCCAGATGTATATTCTCATCTGGATGTTCTACATCGTATATAGCAACTTTATAATCATTTTTTGGGACTAACCTATTGCATAGTGCCCAGTGCCAGTTGCCTTGTTTTTTTGCTTTTTGTTTACTTCGCAGAATTCAGTACCAACGGAGTACAAACGCAACGAAACTTTTTTGGAGATTTTTTCTGGACCAGAAGACACCTGTTGTCCAAGAAGTACCGCAGAGGGGGGCTCCGAGGGGAAACACATAACCCACTTGGGCGCGCCTGGGGGCCCAGGCGCGCCCTGGTGTGTTGTGCCCACGTCTCGGCCACCTCCCGCCACACCCGCCTTCTTTGGCTTGAACGTTAACATCCAAAAACCCTAGGGAGTCGCGAAGCAACAATTCTAGCCGCCGCAAGTTCAAGAAACACCATATCCATCTAGACACCATCACGTAGGGTTTCATCATCCTCATTGGTGCCTCTCCGATGATGCTGAGTAGTTCATGTAGACCTACGGTTCCGTAGTTGTACTATAAGATGGCTTTCCTCTCTCTCTTTTGATTCTCCAATACATGGTCTCTGGAAGATTCTATTTGATGTAACTCTTTTGGCGGTGTGTTTATGGGATCCGAATCACTTTAGTTTATGCTCATAAATCTATTTATCCATGAGAAGTTAGTTTGGTTTCTTTGATCTCTTATTGCATGATTACTTATAGCCGCGTATTTCTTCTTCGAATCTTTGGTTTAGTTAGGCAACTAGATCATTTTTGCTTCCATGGAAATGTGCTTTGTGAATGGGTTTCGATCCGTTGCGGTGTTCTTTCCCAGTGACAGAAGGGGTCAAGCAAGACACGTATGTATCGTTGCTATTAGGATAAAAAGATGGGTTCTATTCCCTACATGAATAGATCTGTCTCCAATCTGTCATTCGTTCTTATTGCATTACTTACTCGTTAACTTCCATTTCTTCCATGACTTAATACACTAGATGCATGCTGGATAGTCGGTTGATGTGTGGAGTAATAGTAGTAATGCAGGCAGATCCAGTCTACTAATCTTGGACGTGATGCCCTCTTGGGGAACATTGCATGGAAAAACCAAAAAATTCAACAACACACGCAAGATCTATCCATGGAGATGCAAGCTACTGAGAGGGGGAGAGCATCTTCATACCCTTGAAGATCGCTAGCGAAGCATTTATCACTGCGGTTTGTTGTGTCTTACACCTTCATGATCCGTCCCGATCAAGTAACGAAAGGACGGCACCATCCGCGTTCAGCCCAACCCTTCAGCTCGATGACGTCCTCGCTTCCTTGATCCAGCAAGAGAGGCAAAGTAAGTAGATGAGTTGCCGTCAGCACGACGGCGTGGTACGGTGTGGGTGAAGAGCAATCTCCGCGATGTGCTTTTCGCCAATCACAACGGAACTATGACGGAGGATAAACTAGAGGGGACGGGGTTGCCGACACATGGCTGGTGAATCTTGCTGTCTCTTGTGTGCTAGCACTGCCCCTCTATTGATATGTTTGCCCTGGGTTGAAACTGGAGTAAAGCCTCTCAAAGTTGGTTTTGCCCGAAAGCCAAGAGTCCTTCTTGGACTCCAGGACCAAACGCCAGGGTTTTCCCCGTCGTCTGGCCCTGCCTCCGCAAAACTGCCTTTTGCACTTATCAAAAGCCCCGTGCTTTACCCCTTTCCCCAAATAAAGTTCTCGTACCCGAACATTTCGGGAAACATCCTAAACCCCTTTCTGTGAATTCCGGATCCTTCCGGAGAACCAAACCTATTATCCCATATTCAATCTTACCTCTTGACTTCCATAGCTCCTTGTCATGTCCGTGATCTCATCCAGGACTCCGAACACTTCCGGCCACCCCATACATAATCTAAATACTATAATCGTTAACGAACTTAGCGTGCGGACCCTACGTGTTTTCGAGAATATGCAGACATGACTCGATATGCTTCGTCCATCAATAACCAAGAGTGGTGACCTGGATGCCCCTATTGGTTTCCTACATATTCTTCGAAGATCTTTTATCGGATCGAACCTTTATGACACATACGTACTTCCCCCCCCCCCCCCTTTTGTTTGATCTGTCGGTATGTTTCTCTCTTCCCTAGTTCGATCGTCGGTAATCTTCATACCTATTCAATCTCATTACCGACAAGTCTCTTTACTCCTGTCCGTAATACTCATCTCATACTAACAACGCACTCCTTAGTCACTTTGTTTGCAAGCTTCTTGTGATTTTATTACCGATAGGGCCCAGATATACCTCTCCGATACCGGATTGACAAATCCCAACTCGATTAACGCCAACTCAACAAACACCTTCGGAGGATACCTGAGAGCATCTTTATGATCACCCGGCCCATTTACTTTGGTGACGTTTGATAGCACACAAGGTATTCCCTCCGGTAATCCGGTAGTTGCAATGATCTCATGGTCGAAGGAACATGTATTTGACATTATGAAAGCCATAGCAATAACCTGAACGATCATATGCTAAGCTACGGAGGGTCTTGTCCATCACATCATTCTCCTAATGATGTATCCGCATTAATCAAATGACAACTCAATTTCTATGGTTAGGAAACCTTAACCATCTTTGATCATGAGCTAGTCTAGTGAGAGGCTCACTAGTGACACCGTATTTGTTTATGTCTCCACACATGTATTTAAGTTTCGGTTAATACAATTCTAGCATGAATTATAACGCTTATCATGATTTAAGGAAATTAATAAAATAATACAATTTTATTGCACCTCTAGGGCATGTTTCCATCAGTCTCCCACTTTTTTTTTTTTTCACTAGAGTCAATAATCTAGTTCACATCGCCATGTTGATTAACCCCCATAGTTCAACATCGCCATAAATGACTAACACCCAAGAGTTTACTAGAGTCAATAAGCGAGTTCCAAAAAAAATCGCCATTGATTAATACCCAAGAGTACTAAGGTTTGAGCATTTTTTTCTCTTGTGAAAGGTTTGTCGACGGGTCTATATATTGAGATTATATGTATTTTGCAATTTCTATCCTCAATGCGTCTGCATGGAGCTACTCTAGCTAATTGCTCCCACTTTCATCATTCCAGATTGAGACTCAAAGTCATCACTGATCGTGTCAAAGCTTGATCAATGTAACTCTTTCACGACGTAACTCTTTATATCACCTCCATAACCGAGAAACATTTCCTTAGTCCCTCTTTTATGTACCTAAGTGATAATTTGGAAACCGCTTTCCCATTGATCTACTCCGGATCACTATTGTACCCCCTTGACAACTCATGGCAAGTCACACACAGGTCTGGTACACCGCCAGCATACTTTTTAGAAACCTATGGCTGAGGCATAGGGAATGGCTTTCATTCTCTCATCCATATTCTGCGTGGTCGTGTTTTGAGTCTTTACTCACCTTCTCACCCCTTGTTTACAACATGCAGAAACCATTCTTTTGACTGACCCATTTTTTGAACTTTCCTTTCAAAACTTTTGGGTCAAGGTAGTGCTTTGTGAAAGTCCTATTAAAGGTCTCGATCTATCCGCTATGAGATCTGGATGCCCAATATATAAGCATCTTCACCGAGGTCTTTCATTGAAAACTCTTATTCCAGCTAAATCCTTTTAAGTATCCAGAAATTCTAATATCATTTCGAATCAACAATATTCAGTCATCCACATATAACTCCGAAATGCTACAGGAGCTCCCACTCACTTTCTTGTAAATACAACGGCTTCACGGCAAGTCTGTATAAAAACCATATGCCTTTGATCACACCTCATCAGAGTGTATATTCCAACTCCAAGATGCTTGCAAAACCAGTCCATAGATGGATCGCTGGTTGCACCTTTGTTAGCACCTTTAGGATCGACAAACACCTCCTTGTTGCATCATATACAACTCTTCTTTAGAGAAATCCATTACGGAATGCAATTTTGACGTCCATTTGTCCAATTTATAATTATAAATACGGCAATTGCTCACATGATCGGACCTACTTAAGCATCGCTACGGTAGAAAGTTATCATCGTAGTCCAACCCCTGAACCTTGTCGAAAACCTTTTGCGACAAGTCGAGCTTTTGTAGAGATTGACATTACTAACTCTCAGTGTCTGTCTTCCTTCTTGAACATCATTTATTCTCAATGTTGCCGATCATCGGGGCAAGTCCCACCAAATGTCCTACTTTTGTTCTCATACATGGATCCTATCTCAGATTTCATGTCCTCAAGCCATTTATCGAAATCTGGGCTCATCATCGCTTCTTCATAGTTCGTAGTTCACCATGGTCTAATAACACGACTTCCAGGACAGGATTACCGACTCTGGTGCGGAACGTGTTCTGGTTAACCTATGAAGTTCAGTAGTAACTTGATCTAATTTCAATTATCATCATCATTAGCTTTTCTCACTAGTTGGTGTAGGCGCACGGAAAGCATTTTTCCCCTGGTGAGCTAACTTTCCAATTCGATAGAAGGTACGATGACCTCTCAAGTTCTACGTTCCTCCCCCTCTACCCTCTTTCGAGAGAAACTCCTCTCTAGAAATGACCATTCTTAGCAACAAGATCTTGCCTTCGATCTGTGTAGAAGTAAATACCCAGTAGTTTCGTCTTTATGGTATCCTATGAAACCTTGAAGAGCACTTCTCTGGTTTTGGGTTTGAGCTATCAGCTTGAAGCTTTTTGACAATAAGTGTCGTCATTCCACAGAACTTTAATAAAGACAGCTGAGGTTTCTGCCAAACCAGAGTTCATACGTGGTCATTTCAACGTATTTATACGGTGCCCTATTTAACATGAATGCGGCCGCTCTAATCATAACCCCAAAATGATAAAGGCAAATCTATAGGAGACATCAATAGAATGCACCATAATCTATAAGTAACGATTAAGAATTCGAGGACACACCATTACCTGTGGTGTTCCAGGTGGCGTGATTTGTGAACAATTCCACAATTGTTTTAAATTGAGGCCCAAACTCGTAACTCAAATTTCACGCTCCATTATCAGATCATAGAAACTTTATTTCTGTTACGATGATTCTCTACTTCCTCTGCAATTCTTTGAAACTTTTCCACATGTTTCAGATTTGTGTTTCATTAGTAGATAACCCTATCTACGCAAATCATCTTTAAAAGGTTGAAGAATAAATGATACCCGCCCGTGCTTCGACACTCCTCGAACCGCATACATCGGTATGTTATTATTTCCATTAAAGTCATTAGCTCGCTTCCATTGTTCCGGATAACGGAGTTTTAGTGAATCTTGCCCATGAGGCATGGTTCACAAGTATCAAATGATCATATCAAGTGATTCAAAAGTCCATCCGCCTGGATTTTCTTCTGCGCTTTAACACCATATGGACCTAAAAAACTGGCAGTGCCCAAGTATGTTTCACTATCATTATCAACTTTGCATCTTTTGTCATCAATATTATGAATATATGTATCACTACATGGAAGATTCAATAAACCATTCACATTGGGTGTATGACCATAGAAGGTTTTATTCATTTAAATGGAACAACATTTCTCTGACTTACATGAATAAAACGGTTTGCAATAAACACGATCCGGAATCTTGTTTCATGCTCAACGCAAACCCAAATAACATTTATTTATGCTCAACACTAATCCAAAGGGAAGGATGTGCAATGGTGATCATATCAATCTTGGAAACACTCCAACACACATCGTCACCCTTTCGCCCTTAAACTAGCTCGTTTTTTTCTGGCAACTCCTGTTTTGGGTTACTAATCTTAGCAACTGAAGTCGTATCAAATACCCAGGGCTAACGATGAGCACCAGTACGGTATCACATCACTACATGTATATCATATCCTTTGTTTACTTTCCATCCTTCTTATCCCTCCAATTAATTGGGCAGTTCCGCTTCTAGTGACCATTTCCGTTGTAGTAAAGAAGCACTCAGTTTCAGGCTTTGGGTCCAGCTTTGGCTTCTTCACTGGAGTGGCACTTGCTTGCCATTTTTCTTATTGAATCCCTTTCGTTTCCCTTGCCCTTTTTCATGAAACTAGTGGTCTTTTAACCTCACACTTGATGCTCCTTCTTGATTTCCTACCTCCGCTGCTTTCATTTCACCCCCCGCATCGCGAAGAGCTCGGAATCATTTTTTGTCATCCTTGCCCCAATATTATAGTTCATCACGAGCCTAGTAGCTTGGTGACAGTGACTCAGAGAATTCTGTCTATCACTATCTTATCTAAAAGTTAACTCCCCCCTTGATTCAATCCGATTGCAGTACCCGAGACATTCCTGATCACATTCTCACTGGCTGACTATTCTCCTCCATCTTGTAGCAAAGTACTTGCAGAGGTCTCATACCTCTAACAATGGCATGTGCCTGAAATAACAATTCATTTTGGAACATCTCATCTGTTCCATGTCGTCAAACACTTTGAGCCCCCGATTCTAAGGTCGTAAAGCATGGAGCACTAAACGATCAATTAGTCATCAGATCGAGCTTTGCCAACATTCTAATGTCTGCATCAGCTCCTGCAACAGGTCTTTCACCTTAGCGGTCATCACAGACAAATTCTTCTATGCAGCATGAGATACTCCTCATATCACTGACGCCAGTCCGCATTTATTTGCCTACCAATCAACTTTCTACTTATTTTCTCTATTAAGAACGTATCAAAAAACTGAAGCTAATCCTGAGGCTTTATTGAACTACAACAATAATTTGCAAGCCATTTTGACTATGGTCATATAAATCTTAAATTCAATAATCAAATACTAATAAAACTCCCACGTAATCAACATCCCTCAAGGTCTAAGGATACATGAGTCGAAATCACTCTCCATTCCGATCATCACGTGAGATGGATAGTCATCAATGTTGACCATCTTCATGTTGATCATATCTACTATATGACCCATGTTCAACCTTTCGGTCTCCGGTGTTTTCCGAGACCATTCCTGTACATGCTAGCGAGGCTCGTCATTTAACCAGTATTCTGCATATGCAAACTGTCTTACACCTATTGTAGTGAATGTAGAGTCTATCACACCCGATCATCTGAGTTGCTTTTCGAAACGACAAACTTTGCAATGGTGCATACTCGGTGATAACACTTGTTTTATCTTGAAATTTAGTGAGGGATCATCTTAATAATGTTGCCCCGGCCTATCCTAAGCAAATAAGATGCCCTAAGGATAAACATAACCTGCAATCACAAACAATATGTGACATGAATATGGCCATCATTAATATTGTGCTTTTGATCTCCATCTCCAAGCATTCCGTCATGATCTCCATCGTCACCCCGCTCGACACACCTTGATCTCCTAATTGTGTTCGGGGTCATCTTGCCACTATTGCTTCTACAACTATTGCTAACGCATAGCGATAACGTAATCAATTCATGGCTCTGCCTTCATACAATCGTAGAACAACCTAGGCTCCTGCCGGTTGTCGATAATTACAAAACATTATCAATCTCATACACAACTATTCACATCACGTCTGACCATATCAACATCACAACATGCCCTGCAAAAACAAGTTAGACGTCCTCTACTTTGTTTGTTGCTAGTTTTTTAAGTGGCTGCTACGGGCTTCTAGCCAAGAACAGTTCTTACCTATGCAATAACCACAACGGTGAATTCATCAAGTTTGGTTGTTTTAAAACCTTCTTCAGGACCGGCGGAACCCTCCGGAGACCAAACATCCGAACCCCCTTCCGGTGAATTCCGGAACCCTTCCGGAGACCAACACTATTATCCCATATATCAAGCTTAGCCTCTGATCTCTCCAGGACTCCGAACAACATTCGGCCACCAACATGCATACCTCATATCTACGATATCGTCAACGAACGTTAATTGCTGACCTACGGGTTCGAAAGATGTATACATGACCCGAGACGCTTCTCCCAAGTCATTAACCTAGCGGACCTGGATGCCATATTGGTCCTACATATCTATGAAGATCTTTATCTGTCGAACCTTTATGAAACATACGTAATTCCCTTGTCTTCGGTATGTACTTGCCCGAGGTTCGATCGTTAGTATCTTCATACCTATTCATCTTCGTTACCACGGCAAGTCCTCTTTACCCCACTCTTTCCGTAATACAATCATCTCATAACTAACTCCTCAGTCACTTTGCTTCAAACTTCTCGTTGTGATTGTATTACCGAGAGGCCCGGAGATACTCCGTCACGGAGTGCCAAATCTGCAATCTCGATTCACGCCAACTCATGGACAACCTTCGGAGATAACCTGTAGGACATCTTTATGATAGCCCAGTTACGTGTGACGTTTGATAAACACAAGTATTCCGCCGTTAATCCGGGAGTTGCAATGATCTCATGGTCAAAGAACATGTATTGACATTATGAAATCAGTAGCCATAAACTGAACGATCATATGCTAAGCTAAACGGATGGGTCTTGTCCATCACATCATTTCCTAATGAGTGAATCCCGTATCCATCAAATGGACCACCTCATGTTTATGGTTAGGAAACCTTAACCATCTTTGAATCAACAACTAATCGAGTAGAGGCTCACATAGGGACCACCAACACCGTATTTGGTTGTAATGTATCCACACATGTATTTAAGTTTTCCGGATCAATACTTCTAGCAACGAATAATAAACTTTTCCATGATTTAGGAATATAATATCACCATTTTATTGTTGCCCCTAGGGCACATGTTTCCATCATTCCTAATATAATGATCATTGCTGGATAGCATCATAAATTATTTGAAGTTCGACTATCATTCCCACAGTAATTGGTTTACCCGCCGTATGCTATTTTTTCTGAGAGAAGCCACTAGGGAATCTACGGCCGCTACGGGCCCCGTGTCTATTCCTTTAATCATATTTGCTTAGATCTATTTTTATTTGGTTTGTCTTCAGATCTCTTCTTCAAAAACCCAAATACCTTGCTGCACTTTTCGTTATTTAATTTATTTTGTTTTATCGCGAGTATCTATTTATCCAAAATCCTACAAAACCCAATCTATCTTTACCCGGAGGGATTGACAACCCCTCTAAGCGTTCTGGGTGCAGTATTTGTTCTTTGTGTGCAGGTACCGTTTAATAGTTTGCTTGGTTCTCCTACTGGTTCGATAACCTTGGTTTCATACAGTTGGGAAATACCTACCGTAAGCTTTGCTGGTATCATTCCTTCCTCCTCTTCGGGGAATACTTATGCGACGCGAGCCATCAGAACACCACAACGTAATGTTGTCCGACCGTCGTAAGTACCTTATTGGATATTATACGTTCTTATGGGTCTCTTGCCGATCTGCCACTATCGTTTTGGTGTTTATGTCTTTAGAGAATAGTTGCAATTCACTTTAAATAGGCACCAGCTAAGTCTGTAGATAAACGACACCTTATGAACTATGGTTTGGGGGCAGAAACCTAAGCTGTTGTTTCTTACGGTTTGGGCTCGCGATGCGTATTCAAAAGGCTTCACCAAGAAAAGCTCGAACCCAAAGCGTGACAATGGCGTCTTCATAGGAAACCCAATGGAGACGGTTGGGTAACCTTCTATCTCAGTATCTCATGATGCAAAGTGTTTGTCGCTAAAACGTGTCCTTTCTCGAGAAGAGTTTCTCTTGAAAGAATTGAGTGGGGAGGAAGATAGAACTTGATGAAGTTGTTGAACTTCACTGCAACCAAGAGTAGCGGCAGCGCAGAAATGGTGTTTCTGTGGACCTACGTCATGTGAAGAGGAATGCTAATGATACGTGATCATGAGTTTCGGATCAAGTTACTATTCGACCTCGTAGGTCGAAAAGATCCGTACTGCCCTTAGTGGTACGTGGTACTCCCGCCGGCCCATCGTGCCTAATCAATACTACCAATGCAACCGAATCAGCCTAAGACCACGGAAAGATATCAAACACACTCTAAACATAAATACAATCATACAAGCTTTATATTCACAAGCCTGGGCCTCGAGGGCCTCGAATACAAAGCTGCGAACAAGCGTCAGGGAAGCAAATCAGATATCTAGTACAGATACCAAAAGAAAACAACACAGGCCTCTTTTAGAAAGGCGGGGCAAAATAAAACCTCGATACGAAAGGCGCAGGCCTCCTGCCTGGGACCCTCCGACCCTACTCCTGGTCGTCAGTCCAACTCATAGCATATCCACCCTCGGTAGTAGACGTGTCGATCGAGCGGGCATCTGTCTCAGGGGGCTCCGTCCTCTAGTCACGACAAACTGATATGGGGAGAAAAGAAAACAAAGCAACCGTGAGTACTTCACGAAGTACCGCAAGCAAGGATCTACACTAACAATGCAACATTTCAAGGGAGGCCTGTATATGTGTGACTGGGCTGCAGAGAAGCCCAGAATAGAGAGAAGGCCTAGTCCTATCGACGAACTAGCATCTTCAGAGGTCTTGCACCAATAGAAAGAGTAAACAGTACAACTAATAGGTAGCAGTAATGATATCACCTACACCCGAGATCCTTTCTTCACTTCTCCTTCCGCGAGAAAGGAATCCCAGAGCACATAGTCCATCAACCTCGTCCCTTAGATCCCTTCTCGACCCCCTGGCAGAAGCAATCCCAGAGCCATAGTAGTCCAAGTACCCATTCTATATTGGTATCAATCAGAATACAACTCCGAGTGTCCTTTCCGTATGGACTCGGCTATCGTAGAATTTTTGTCTTCCCTGCATGGGGCAACCAACTTACCCAACCGCTCGATTAACTCCGGCCGAAACACACTTTCCTGGGTCGATCCGGCCCCCCTCGGCCAATACGATCACTCGCAACCACCCACCTACAGCTCGCAGAGCGGTCCCCGTCGGTCCTATAGCCTACATCGCTCAGGGGTCTTGTGCCATCGCCCTTGCCACTTCGGGTCCGGTGTGTGCAGGGTCGGGACGAGCACCACCTCGAGTCCTGGATGGTACTAGCCCGGCCCGTGCCGGCACGGGCAACTGGACTCTGACAAAGCTTTTCCCGCTAATGCATACGATGCAGAGTGCCCAATAACTCTTCCACGTGATGGTTAGTGCTATCAGGCCAGAGGCCTGCTCCTCGGATCAAATATCCCAACGTTAGTGGACAGTGCTTGCGGTAAACGAGCAGAGACTCATGAAAGATGTACCCCCCGTCGCCCCGTCTCGAAGGACTTGCCTGCAAGGGTTAAGAATTGCCCCTCTTGCCGCGCCTCGTATTCATCACTCGGGCAACCATACGCCAACCATCTTCACAGCACACGCGTGTAACCCCTCAGGGTCGACCCGCCTTTCCAATAACAATAAGTACATCCAAGTATCCGTGTGTCCAATACATCAAGGATCCGAGGTATCCCCTCGTTGAATTCCCCACCTCGATGTATCCGTCAAGGTGAACTCGGATGAATCACCCTCGTGGGTTTCACACTGATGGTGTTGTACGACGGCATCGTTATCGGAGTGGGAGGAGGAACACCCTCCAATGACCACGACCAATAGCTACTCGAATCAGAGTAAACATCAGAATGCTACAAGATGGTTTCACCCTCGGCACTCGATAGTAATGCTACAAGTGTCGTTACAACTAAGGGGGGTGATGTGCGGTGTCGGGGTCCTGGTCTTTCATCCCCCGTTGATGCTGGGTCTTCTGATACCCAAGCGGTGGCGGTCAGGACTATGTGGGTCACTGATATGGTCTCTACCAGCCTATACTAAGCAGTTTAGGTATGTCAGGTAATTATCAACACAGGTTAACAATAACGGCTATGCAATCATGAAATGTAAGCACGTAGCAGCAAGCACTTCCTATGCAAGCACGAGAAATTAAGAATGGGCGATATTGTATGCTCCAGCGGGGGGGGCTTGCCTGGTTGCTCCGGCGGCAAGGGCAAGGTCGTCAACACGTGTCCGTCGGTTTCCTGAGCTGGCGCGGTACCCCCGGGGAACTGCGTGTGGGTCTAACGAAGAGAGAGGGGGGAAACGTATTAAAATATACAGCAAATATGAGCACACAATGGTACGACAACATCATGCAAGTGCGGCGTGGTGTCCCTACGAATTGGTTGCACGTCACCGAGGAAGGAGGAATCCATCCGGGAATGTTTTCTCCCGGTTCCGGACCTTTATCAGACGGTGACCGGAGGTGAACGGTTCCATGTTCGGGTATTAGGGACCGTGTGGACAGTGAACGGCCGCGCGTCCGGATTCGTCAAAATTCTGACAACTTTCATGTACAAAGTTTTTTCGATCAGAGTTACGGATTAATTTTATATGATTTTTCAAATTTTTAATTGATTTTATGGACATTTATTGTAATTATTTAATACAACTTATCCAGATAGTGCCTGATGACCTCACATGACGGCAGAGATGAAATCAGCATGATGCAGAGATGACGTCGCAGTAACCGAGAGGCGTTGACTGGTCAAACTGACCTGTGGGTCCCACTGTCAGTGTCTGATGTATGCTAATTAGGTTTTAATTAAACTGAATTACGGTTAATAAACTAACAGTTACTTAGATAATGTAGAGCATAATTAATTAAATTATTATATCACTAATTATTATTAATTTAATAAATTCATTTTTCATTTTTTTATTAAATTCTGGCTGGCCCCAACCTGTCTATGACATAGGGAGGGTGGGCCCAGCGGTCCGTGGCCCATGGGCGCCTAAGCGGGCGTGCGGGCTGTCAATCCGGGCGCAATCGTCCACCACCGAATGGGGCGCGTGCTCCGTGTGGGGGCAGCTGGTCGTACGCCGTTTCTGCCAGCCCGTCGGTCCGTGTACGCGGGCCGCAGAGGAGGCGCAGGGTCGGCGGCGCGCGGGCGCAGCGGCGGCATGAGCGAGCTGGGCGGCCCCTGGGCGCGCAAAGCACGCGCGAGGCACGGCCCAGGCCGCGCGCCCGACGCCAGGGCGGGCCAGGGTGCACAGGCGAGCATGCGTCGTCCTCGCGAGGGCGTCAGCGGACTCGAGGGCGAGTGCGCGCGAGGCGTGCCGAGCGCAAGCGGATCGATGTGGTGGCGGTTGGTCACGCGGGCGTCCGGCAAAAAAAAAGCAGTTAGGCCACGCGGGCGGTGAGCACGGCAGGGCGAGGGGGGCAAAGAAGGATAAGGGAGTCTAATCACCCCCGTTGCAGGGGATCATGGTGGCGAGGGCTCAACTGCGACCGTCGATGGAGAGGCGGTGGAGCAGCGTCGGCGTGGTGGTGGAGCACAGCGGCGACGGGAGGGCTCGGAAGGCTCGGTTATCGACCCCTCTCCCCGCTCCAGCGAGTGGGTGGGGTCCAGGGAGGAGAGGCGTTCGGGCGGGAGTGGGGCAGGCGCCCCGAGCGGCACCTCGGGCGTCCGCGTTCGGGGATGGCGGGGCCTTTCCCGTTCCCTCCTGATTCGGCTTTTGGAGAGGAGGAGAGGAGCGCGAGGGTGTGAGTGGGGGTTGGGCTAGATGTTTCTTTGGCGGCTGGGGGGGAGGGCGCCTTGTAGGCCGGTGCGGGTGGGGGCCGGTTCGGCTGGGCCGAGGCCCATTGTCAGTGGAGGATGTGTTCTTTTTTATATATATTTTTTGTTTTGTTTTTTCTTTTCTTTATTATTTTCTGTTTTGTAATTAGTTAGGCCTCAACTGACTTTTACAAATAGTGACTTGGCCGCATTAGATGCTATTTAATATCACAACTACCAAAAATGGTTTTGGAGACAATGGGTTCACGAAAATTTTATATTAATATGGGAAATGTATAAACCTTGCTGTTTTGGTATGTTAAGAGCCACCTAATTAATTATTAATTGTTGGTTACAATTTTTAGAACTACCTCTGTAATATTTGGCTATTTATGAACATTTTAGTTTCTATTGTTGGACAAACTTTTATTTTCCACTTTAGTTTTCACTTTGAATCTTGAGTAGGAGCTGAACAGCAATGATGATTAGGCACTGATCATCACAATGACAAGGCCACAATCAAAAGGTGATTACTATAGTTAACCACTGGGGTGTGTTACAAAGTCCCTCCACTAAAAAGAATCTCGTCCCGAGAATAAGAGGTAGAGGAAATAGGTCGGGTATCCGCCGAAGATTATCCTAACCTCGCTTTCCCAAAGTGGCTCATCTTCAGTACTGATTTGACACTGCACTTGAGGAACATTGGGTACCTTTTGACGGGTGTCCAACGTTCAGCTTCATCGATAATGCGGTCGGATGGCTCCTTATACAGATGGTCTCTGCAATTCGACACCTCGTGTCCTCTGCTCGGGCTGAGATTCCTTGAAGCATTTACGAAGTTGCGACACATGGAATACGTCGTGGATATGAGAAGAATTGCAGCGGCACCTCCAATTTTATCGCCACCTGACCACGTCTGTGCAACAATGCGGAAGGACCAATGGTAGCTGGAGCTAACTTGCCCTTGATTCCAAAAAGGTGAGTGCCCCTTCATAGCAGTGACTCGCAGATAAGCCGGGAAATTCACCAGTTCTATCAAACCCCATCGTTTGCGATCATAGTTGCATCTTCTGGAGCGGTCCTGAGCCACCTTGAGATTTTGTTCCCGGACAATACGAACTTTGCTCTTCGGCGTGTTGAATTAATATCCGGACCCCATCGGCGTCCGTGTCCCCATTTCTGACCATTCAGAGGGGTCCGACAGTTACGTCCATATATACTTCGAAGGGGGCCATTTTCAAGCTTGCTTGATAGCTTTTTTAAAGAGAACTCTGCGACCGGGAAGAGCTTTCTTCCCACTTCTTGCCGAAGAATAACACAAGCCCGAAGCATGTCTTCAAGCACTTGATTGACTCGTTCGACTTGGCCTGGGATTGGGGGGTGATAAAGCTGAACTCCCGTAATAGAGTTCCCATATGCTTTCTTGGAACTTTCCCAAACTTTGAAGTGAAAAGGGCCGCCACGGTCCGAACTAAATCTCCTTCGAATACGTGGAGTGAAACAATTCTGGAGATATACAACTCTGCTAACTGACTATCAGGTGATAGTCTCCTTCCATGCGCAAAAATGTTGCAACTTTAGAAAGTTGGTCAACGACGCCAAGAATAGTCATCGGTCCCTTCCTATGACCGGAAGGTGCCGTTACATGAAATCCCTCTAAACCTTATCCCATTTCCAGAGGAATAGTGAGTGTTTGCAAATTCATTCCAACAGCATGCTTCTGATGTTATGCTTTAACGCGACGACACCACATCCACATTCAGCAACATAGCGGGCATGTCCCTCGCTTCAATTTCTATGACACACCAGTACCTTGACGAGATCACGATACATCTTGGTGCTATCCCGGAGAATAGACAGCGGGTATCATGTGCCTCCTCATGGACCTTGTCGTCATAAGCTCGAAGCGAGGTCGACAATGCGGTTTCCTGAATACAAGTTCCATCTTCAGACAGCGAGAAATCCCTGTACTTTTCATGGTGAGATCTTTGTTCATCAGATCATTTCAGTCATCTTTAAGCTTGTGCATTCTTAAGTATATGATCAAGGGACTCGAAATGATTAGTGAAGAGGAATGTTCAACCGAGTATTACAGAAATATGGATTAACCATAATACAGGAAGGCAGAATTCAGGATCAAAAGTGCTGAAGATCTTCTGAAAATTGAATAGCGTTCAAAAGAAATTTGGTTGTAACACAAGAAAACATTAGGATGAAACAATCCTCGATAAGTGGTGAGGAATTCTTCCGTAAAGTGTAATCAGGTTAGGAAAAAGAGCTGCAAGGCAGTATCCACAAAGGATTTCCTCGGGGTGAGCGGGAAGTAGTTCAGGGTTCTTGTACTAACAGAGTTAATCGATAATGAAGGTTTCCGTGATGGCAATAAGTAGCTATCCATAGGATGTCTCGTGGGTAGGGAATTGCAAATCCTATGATCACAGTTCTCGAAAGAACATCCGGAGAGTATCCTTCGGAATTGTCTGGTGCACAAGTATCATTTGGAGTAAGGGCCTCCGTGAGGAAGTAGTTACGAGAACCTAATTGTTGGAGTTATAAAAATTTTAAACGCCTAGTAGAAGAGAGATTAGAGTCCCAGAGTAAAGCTCGAGAATAAAAAGATCTAATACCACCCAATTGGCGACTGGTCCCGTAAGCCACACAGCCAAGTTAGTAAAAATAGTTTTCGTTTACTAGACTCACTGTCGGCCAAGGAGTTTGGAAAGGGGTTCCTACAGGCATTCGTCTCATGATACCAACTTGTTTAGCCCCCTGCCCGATCATGCACTATCATACAAGCAAATGGCACACGATCAACCAGCCTAAGGACCTCACGGGGAAGGATATCACAACACAACTCTACAACAACATAAAATCATCAAAGCTTTTATATTACAAGCGGGGCCTGAGGGCTCGATCATAAGCTTGCACACACAGGGTCAGCGGATGCATCAGATATCCTGAGTACAATCACAAGAACACACAAAAGGCCTTTTAGAAAGCCACGGGGCAAAATAAAGACACTACGATTTCGCAAGGCGCAGGCCTCCTGCCTGGGACCCCGAACTACTCCTGGTCGTCAGTCAACTCGTCGTAGCAAGTATCCCACCATCCGCCCTCGGGTAGTAGAAGTACGTCACGGGGCATCTGTCTCTAGGGGGCGTTCGCCTCGTGGTCACGACAAACTGATATGGGGAGAAAAAAAACAAGCACCGTGTACTCAGAAGTAACTCAGCAAGCAAGGATCTACACTACATATGCAACTTGTCAGGGGAGGGCTGTATCTGTTTTTGGACTGGGCTGCAGAAATGCCCAGAATAGAGAGAAGGCCTAGTCTATCGGAAGACTAGCAGTTCTTCAGAGGTCTTGGCGGCAATAGTGAACAGGAGTAGAACATTACAAGTAAAGGTAGCAGTAATGATATCACACCTCACCCAGAGATCCGGTTTCTCGACTCCCGCCTCGAAAGCAATCCCAGAGCCATATAGTCATCAACCTCGCCTTGAGATCCCTTCTCGACTCCTCGAGAAGCAATCCAGAGCCATAGTATACCAGTATCCAGTTCTATTGTACATCGAAATACAACTCCAGTGTCCTTTAACCGAGGCCGGCTATCGATAGAAGTTTTCGTCCCTACAGGGGTGACCAATTACCCACATGCTTGATTAACTCCGGCCGGACACACTTCCTTCCTGGGTCCAATGACCGTGCCCTCCTGTCCAAATGATACATCGCACACCTAACCTACAATCTCAGCAGAGAGTCCCACATTATATCCCTAAGCGCTCAGAGGTCTTAGGCATCGCCCTGTGCACCTCCGTTCGGTGTGTGCAGGTTTCGTTACGAGCACCACCTTAGTCCTGGGATGGTATTGCGCCCGGCCCGGCCACGAGGCTGAACTGGAACTCTTGACAAAAGCTTTCGGCTGATGCATACGATGCAGAGTTTTGCACTAACTCTTCCCACATGATGTTAGTGTGATCGGCCAGAGGCCTGCTCGGATCAATATCCAAAATCGTTAGTGGACTAGGCGCTTGCGTAACAGCAGAGACCACGAAAGATTGACCCCGTCGCCCGTCTCGAGGACTTGCTGGCTACAAAGGTTCATAATGCCCGGCCGCGCCTCTATTCATCACTCGGGACCATACAGGCAACCACCCGTCTTCACTCACAACGCGGGTACCCCTTAGGTCGACCCGCCTTTCCAAGTAACATATGTACAAGTCCAGTATCCGTGTGTCCATAACAGATGGAATCCGAGTAATCACACCCTCAGTTGAATTCCCATCGATGTTATCCGTCAAGGTGAACTCGGAGGAATCACCCTCGATGGTTACACTTGAGGTGTTGTTACGACGGCGTCGTTATGAAGTGGTGAAGGAGGAATCACCCTCATGACCACGACAAATAGCTACTCTACATAGTTAACCATCATAAGTCTACAAGGTTTTTCACCCCTCGGCACTCCCGATAGTAAACGCTGCAGTGTCGTTACAACTAAGGGGTGGAATGTGCGGTGTCGGGGCCCTGGTCCTTCAATCCCATTGATCGTGAGTCTTCTGATACATCCCGCGGGGCGATCGGGAACTAGGTCGGGTCAATGATAGTCTCTACACCCAGCCTATACTAAGCAGGTTTAGGATATGCAAGGTAATTATCACAGCGGTTAGCAATAAACAGGGCACTATGTATCAAATAGGTAAAGCAGTAGCGCAAGCAATTCTAATATGCAAGCACGAAAATTAGAGTGGGGCGATATCGGTATCTCAAGGGGGGGGGCTTCCTTGGTTGCTTCGGCGGCAAGCGCAAGGTCTCAACGTTGTCGTCGGGTTTTTCCTACTGGCGTTCGGTACTGGCAGACTGCTGTCGGGGTCTAAAGAGAGAAAGAAAGGGGAGGAAATAGTAATAAATACACAGCAAATAGAGCGCCACATTTACGACATGACAATATGCAGTGCCGGGTGTTTCCTAACGTATGGTTGCACGTCACCGAGGAAGGAGGAATCCATCCGGGAATGTTTTCCCGGTTCCTGACATTTATCAGACCGATGACCGGAGGGGAACGGTTTTCCATGTCGGTTAGTTTGGGACGTGTGACAGATTACGGACATCGTATCCGGATTCGTCTCGAATTCTAGCAACTTTCAATGTACAAGTTTTTCGATCTGAGCTACGTATTATTTTATATGATTTTTTCAAATTTTTAATTGATTTTTCTGGAATTTATTTAATTATTTATACACACATTATCCAATAGTGCGCCGGATGATGTCAGCATGACGCAGAGATGACGTCAGCAGTCAAATGAGTCGTTGACTGTCAAACTGACCTGTGGTCCCACTGTCCATGTGTCTGATTAGCTTAATTAGGTTTTAATTAACTATTACGGTTTTAATTAAACTAACTAGTTAATTAGATTACTTAAACATGATTACTTAAATTAATTAATTCACTAATTAATTTAATTATTAATTTTATATTAATTCATTTCATTTTTTTATTAACGTTCTGGCTGGGCCCACCTGTCCATAGACACAGGGAGGGTGGGGCCCTGCGATCAGTGGCCCTTGGCCTAAGCGTGGCCGCGTGCGGCTGTGCGAATAACGGCGTCCAAAACGCCACCCGAATGGGCGCGTTCCCCGTGGGGGCGCTGGGCGCGGACCGCGTGTCGGACGGTGAGGCCCGTCGGCTTTCCTCGGCGATGCGCAGTCGGCGGCGACGCGGAGTGAGCAGGCGGGCGCGCGTTAGCGGCGGAGGAAGCAGGGCGCGGCCCGTGGGAGCGAAAGACGCGCTGATGGCTAACGGCCAGGGCGCGGCCCGTACGAGTCGGCCGCGGGCAGGGTGATCGGCGCGCATGGCGCCGTCGCGCGAGGGCCGCAGCGACGCGAGGCGATGCGCGGGAGGGTGCGCGAGCCGTAGCGGTGGAGTGGTGGTGGGTCCCGCGGGCGTCGCGGCACGCGGTAGAGGCCAACGCGGGCTGGTGAGCACGACGTGGAAGGGGGGCAAGAGAGAAGGGGGAGCTGCTCACCCCCGTGCAGGATCAGGGGCAACAGGCTCACGACGACCGTACGATGAGAGAGGCGGTGGAGCGTGTCGAAGTCGTGTGGTGGAGCAACGCGGGACGGGAGGCCGGGAATCGACCGCCTCCTCGATCCAGTCGAGTGGGTGGGGTCCAGGGAGGAGAGAGCTACTCGGCAGGGGGGGCAAGGCGACCGAGCGGCACCGGGCCGCGGCAATCGGGGGGCGGGGCCGCGCCGATTCCCATCCTTGGATCGGGGGGGGGGGAGAGGGAGGTAGAGGAGAAGCGAGGGGTGTGTAGTTGGGGTGGGCTGGTTTTCGGTGCGGCTGGGGGGGAGGGGGCTTGTAGGCCATTGCGGGGTGGGGCCGGTTTGGCTGGGCTCGAGGCCCATTTGGCAGGGAGGGTTTCTTTTTCTATATAGTTGTTTTTTTGTTGTTTCTTTTATTATTTTCGTGTTTTGTAATGAGTTAGGTCCCAAACTGACCTTTTACAAAATAGTGACTTGGCCCATTAGATGCTATGTAATATCTACACTACCAAAATTGGTTTTGGAGACAATGGTGGTTTCACAATCACAAATTCTATTATTAATAAAATGCGATTAAACCTGCTTGTTTTGGTAATTGTTAAAGCCACTAATTAATTTAGTAATGTTGGTTACAATTTTAGAATAGCCTCTGTAATTTTTCTATTATTGAACATTTTAGTTTCTAATGTTGGACAACTTTTATTTTCCACTTTAGTTTTAAATTTTGAATCTTGAGTTCGGAGCTGAACGCAATTGATGATTAGGCACTGATAACACATTCCTTATGGCACAAATCAAAAGGGTGATACTGTAGTTAAACCACTGGGGGTGTTACGTAACGTAACCCTCTAGTCCTTAAGTCATGTTGTTGGACACCGTAACCTACGGAGCTATGGAAAGCGTGGTGGGCCGATGTCTGACAAATGTTTAGAGCATGAATCCCGAGATGGGATCCATGTATGAAAACACATTAGTATGGGACTTTGCGGAATGTTACTGAAGGGCAAAAGGCCAATTCAGATATAATGGAATCTTCACGAAGAAGACGACGTGACGGTAATGTCTCATCTATGAAGCTTTGACTTGGTCACATCAGAATTTTCACAAGTTCCGGGTTGCTACGATGAGACTTTCTCACCCGTAGTCGTGCTAATCCGTTCAGAACATGTTGGCAATAGCTGCATTTTTCGATTATAAATCTGGCAGATGGATGTCAACAGCGTTCCTTAAATGGTTTCCTTAAGGCAAGAGTTTTATATGGATTGCAACTGGAAGGTTTTGGTCATCCATAAATGTTGATCAAAGTGGTGGCAAGCTGCATCGATCCATTTATGGACCTGGTGAACTAAGCAGCTCGGAAGTTGAATCTTTGCTTTGAGAAGGTGATCAAAGCTGTTTGGGTCTTTGTACAAGTGTTTTTATGAGAGCTTGTATTAACAAGAAAGTGAGTGGGAGCTCTAATAGAATTTCTATATTATAATGTTATTACATAATTGCTGATTGGGAAACAATATAGAACTTTTGAAAACATGAAGGAATTATTTGAAACAAGAGTTTTTCAATGAGAGACCTAGGAAAGTTCTTTCATAGTAGGCATAAGTCTATAGAGATAGATCGAGACGCTTGATAGGACTTTCACAAAGCAATACCTTTATAACGATTTTGAAGAGTTCAAAACTGGAATCATCCAAGAAGGGGTTCTTCCTGTCTGCAAGTGTGAAGTTGAGTAAGACTCAATGCCCAGCGACTATCAGAGGATTAGAGAAAGATGAGTGTCCGCTCCCTATGCTTCTGCCATACGACTCTAATCATGTAATGCGTCGATGTTTGCGTGCACAAGACCCGATGTCAGCCTTGCCATAAGTTGGCTGGAAGGTTTCAAAGTGATCCAGAGTGGAACATGGACGGCGGTCAAGAATATATCCTTAATACCTGAAAAGGACTAAGGAAATGTTTCTCTTTTAGGGAGGTGATCAAGAGCTCGTCGTAAAGGAGTTTCCATCGATGCAACTTTGACACTGATCCGACACTCTCAAATCTCAACCGGATACATATAATATTCTAAATGGGGGGGAGGCGTAAGCTGGGTCAGTTCCAAGCAAAGCGTGGTAGCTGATTCTACTGCGAGAATGAGTCATCATCTACCTCAGCAGGCAGCGAAGGAAGTGTCTGGATGCAAGCAGTTGCATGACGATCTTGGAGTTATGGCCCGTGCACTGGACCCAATTACTTGTTCTGTACACACACTGGTGCCATTGCTCGATCGGAACCAAGGTTCAATCACAACAGGACCATACCACTAAATCGCCTTCATTCCATCCGGATGGCGACAAGAGTGAGGAATAAATACATTTGCAAAGTACACATACGGATCGGAATGTGCAGATCCGTTGAACTAACCTCTCCAGTTCCATGGGTAAACATGGTCAACACCACCAACTCTAGGGTGTTAGATTCATTACCATGTATACTAGATTCTTGACTCTATGGCAAGTGGGAGCTATTGACAATATGCCTAGTGTGCAATAATAAAGTGGTTAATATTGTATTTCCTTGGTGTCGTGATAATCTGTTGTTTTATCCATGGGCTATAAATTGTATTGATTGGAACTCAAATACCATGTGTGGATACATAGACAACAACATGTCCCTAGTGAGCTCTAACGTACTAACGCTTGTTGATCAAAGATGGCTATGGTTGTCCTAGCCATAGAAGAGTTGTCATTTGATACGGATCCACATCATTAGGAGAATGATTGATGGACAAGAAACCCAAACTATAGGCAGAGTCAGTATGAATTGTATCAAGTTATTGTATCTTTTATGCAGTCAAGTATATGTTCCTATGCCCATGAATCATGCAACTCCCACTGACATCCGGAGGAGACCTTGTGTGTATCAAACGTCGCAACGTAACTGGTACTATAAAGATAGCTCTAGTCAGGTAGCTCCGAGGGTGTCTGGTGATTTGGCATGAAACAAGACTGGGATTTGTCACTCCGTATATGGAGAGGTAACTCGGGGCAAGGGGTTCTTGGCTTGTTTTGTAAGGTGTGAAGTTTGAAGTAAGCTCATGCCCAAGCGACTACAGAGAGAGAGAAAAGATGAGTGTCATCCCCTATGCTTCTGCCATAGATCTATCTGTATGCGATGTTTTTGTGCACAGACCAGATCACGCCTTGCCATAATATGGGCGAGATTTTCAAAGTGATCCAGAGTGGAACCTGGGACGGCGGTCAGAATATCCTTAAGTTACCATGAGAAAGGACTAAGGAAATTTTCTCGTTATGGAGGTGATTCAGAGCTCGTCGTAAAGGGCGTACACGATGCAAGCTTTGACACTGATCGGATGACTCTCAAGTCTCAACCGAATATGTATATATTCTAAATGGGGAAGCGGTAAGCTGTGCAGTTTCCAAACAAGCGTGTAGCTGATTCTACATGCTGAAGCAGAGTACATATGCTGCCTCAGAGGCAGGAAGGAAGGTGTCTGATGACGCAGTTCATGACAATCTTGGAGTTGTGTCGCCCAGTGCAACCTGTCAACCAATGACTATGTTCTGTGACAACACGTGGTCCATTGCCCTAGCCAAGAACCAAGGTTTCACAGAGGAGCGCACACACATACAGCGACGCTTCAATTCCCAATCCGCGATGCGATCAGGAGAAGGACATAACATTTGCAAAGTCATACGGATCTGAATGGTTTGCAGATCCTTGACTAAACCTCTTCCACAGGTAGAAACATGACATCAACACCAGCACTCTATGGGTGTTTATGATTCATTACGCTGTAATACTGAATTATTGTCTAGTGCAAGTTGGGAACTGTTGGGGGGAATTGGGGGATGCCCTACAGGCATATACAGTGGGTAATTATTGTATTTCCCTTGTGGTTCATGTAATAATCGTTATTATCCATGCTCATAATTCTATTTTATTGGAAACCTCAATACAGTGTTGTGGTATACATAGTACAACAAACATGTCCCTAGTGAGCCTCTACTGTACTAGCTCATGATCAAAATGCTATGGTTCTGTGACGCCCCCGGCCCGATCGTGCACTAATCAATACACGCAATGCACACGATCAAGCCTAAGGACTCACGGGAAATATCACCACACACTCTAAAACTAAATAAAGTCATACAGCTTATATTACAAGCCAGGGCCTCGAGGGCTCGAATACATAAGCTTGCGAACAAGCGTCAGCGGAAGCATCAGATATCTGAGTACAATATGAATAGAACAGAAAGCCTTTAGAACGGCGGGGCAAAAAAAACACTACGATCGAAAGGCGAAGGCCACCTACCTGGGAACCCTCCGATCCTACTCCTGGTCGTCAGTTCAACTCGTAGTAGTATCCATCCTCTGGGTAGTAGTAGTAACGATCGTCGGGGCATCTTCTCGGGGCTCCGTCCTCTGGTCCGTCAAACTGATATGGGAGAAAGGAAAAACAAAGCAACCGTGGAGTACTCACGAATTACTCAGCAACAAGGATCTACACTACACATATCACATTATCAAGGGGAGGCTGTTGTGTGGACTGGGCTGCATAATGCCAGTAAGATATAAAGCCTAGTCCTATCGAAGACTAGCATCTTCTACGGTCTTGCAGCAGTAGAAGAGAGTAGAACATACCATATAATTAGCAGTAATAATATCAACCTCACCCAGAGATCCTTCTCGACTCCCTGCGCGAGAAGCAATCCGCGATCCATACATTCATCAACCTCATCCTGAGATCCCTTCTCGACTCCCTGCGAGAAGCAATCCCAGAGCCATATATACAGGTCTCATCACAGGTATCCAGTTCTAATTGTATCAATCAGGAATCAACTTCCGAGTGTCCTTACCGTAGGACCGCTATCGATTAGAAGTGTTCTTCCCTGCAGGGTGCACCAACTTACCCACACGCTCTGATAACTCCGCCGGACACACTTTCCAGGGTCATCCCCGGCCTCGGCCAAACGACACATCGTCAACCCTACCTACGGCTCAGCAGAGAGGTCCCCGCGGTCTACATCCTAAGCGCAAGGGGGTCTTGCCATCGCCCCTCGCCCTCGGGTCGTTGCGTGCCGGGCGAACCAGGCTCCACCCCTCAGGATGGTGTCCGGCCCAGTCCGGCCGCAGTGCTGAACTGGATGTCGACAGAGTTTTTCGGCTGAATGCATACGATGCAGAACGCCCATACTATGCCCACGTGATGGTTAGTGGCTATCAGACCAGAGGCCTGCCGGATCAAATATCCAAATCGCTAGGACTAGGGGCTTGCGGTAACGAGCGAGACGCACGAAAAGATGTGACCCCGTCGCCCCGTCTCGAGGCACTTGCGCAAGTTTAAGAATGCCCGGCCCGCCTCGTATTCACCACTCGGGCACCACACTGGCACCCGCCTCCACATCACACGCGGGTACCCCTCAGGTCGTCCCGCCTTTCCAAGTAACATTGTGAAAGTCCAGTATCCGTTTTCCATAACATCAGGGAATCCGAGTATCACCCTCATTGAATTCCACTCGATGTATCCGTCAAGGTGAACTAGGAGGAATCACCTCACTGGGTCCACACTTGAGGTGTTGTACGACACGTCGTTATCGGAAGCGGTGAAGGAGGAATCACCCTCGATGACCACGCGAATAACTACTCTACAGAGTTAACATCAAAGTGCTACATGAGGTTTCACCCTCGACACTCTCTCTAGTAACGGCTGCAGTGTCGTTACAACTAAGGGGGGGGGTGATGTGCGTTGCGGGGCCTGGTCTTCATCCCGTTGATCGGGTCTTCTTCTGACGATCCAGCGCGGCAGTCGTGATATTGGGGTCACTGATAGGTCCTAACCCAGCCTAGACTAAACAGTTTACGGATATGTAGGAATTACAACATCAGGTTACAAGAACAGGCTAGCATCAGAATAGGAAAGCAGCAGCGCAGCAGCAGCAATTCTAATGCAAGCCATGGGAAATTGAATGGGCGATATCGGTATGCTCAAGGAGGGCTTGCCTGGTTGCTCGGCGGCAAGGGCAAGGTCGTCTATGGTGTCTTTCGGGATCCGGAGCTTGCGTCGGTCTCGGGACGACGTCGGGGTCGGGGCTATCGGAGAGAGAGGGGGAGGAAACAGTATAATATATAGCAACATGAGCATACAAATACGATACACGGTGCTAGGGGTGTCTAACGCAGCATACCACGTAACAGACGGAGCGGGAGAATATCTGACGATATTTTCCCGGGTCTTTGGAATTATCGGACAGATATAAGAGGGAACGGTTGCAAGTTCGGATAGTTAGGGACGCGTGACGGCCAACGGACCGCGTATTCCAGATTCGTCTCGTCGTTCTGAGCAACTTTCATGTACAAGTATTTTCATGGAGCTACGGATTATTTTATATGATTTTCTAAAGTTTTTATTAATTTCTGGAATTTAATAATTATTTAAATTAACATTATCCCGAAACAGTGTCTTGCTGACGTCAGCATGACGTCAGGACCAGTGGGTCCCACCTGTCATAGGCTGTTAGGTTAATTAGTGATTAACAATTAAATTACTGTTTAATTAACACTAACTACTTCATAAATTACCCTAATCAGGATAATTAACTAATTATTAATTAATTAGTTTTAATTATTTTTATTTTTGATTTTTATTTTTTTAATTCGTTCTGGGCCGTGGGCCCCTATGTCAGTGGGCTGGGCGGACATGTCCGCGGCGTGCACATCTGGGCGCCGACATGTCCGGAGCGTGCCCATTTGGGACCGGACATGTCCGGTGCCCAAATGGGCACGCGCGGGCGCGGACTGGGGGGGGGGGGGGGGGGCGCGGACGGGCGAGGCCGCGGCAGCGCGCGGCCAGGGGTGTAGCGGGCGCCCGGGGGCGCGGTCGCCGCGGATGGCGCGCCGGCGCGGTCCGCGTGGGGCGAGGCGGCGGTGACCACCGGGGTGCTGGGCGATCGGGAACCGGAGCGCGACGGAGAGGGGGGGGAAGAGGAGAGCGGGCGGGCGCGCGGGCGTGCTCACGTTGGGCCGAGTCGAGCTGGCCGGCGACAGGGGGGCTGGAGGTGGCGACCGGTGGGGGAGGAGGAGCGAGGCTGTCCGGCGACGAAGACGGTGCGACCGGCGAGGCAGATCGGCGCGGGGAGGCGCGCCAGGGTCGGGGGGCGACGCGGGATCGGGGGTCCACGGCGCAGGCCGGCGCCGAGACGGCCGGGCGGGGGGCGGGGCAGCGAGGTCGGGAGGAGCAGCCGGTGACGGAGCGAGGCGACGCCGGGGACGAAGGCGGCGGCGGCGGCGGCGGTTAGCGACGGCGTCGGCGCGAGGGTGACAAGGCGGGCGACGGGGCGCCTTCGGGGCACGCGGCGGCGGTGCGGGAGCTCCCCCGATCCGGTTCTGGATCGGGCGGGGGTTGAAATGAGCGAGGGGTGGGGGTAGCGGCTAGGGTTTCGGGTGGGGGTGGGATATGGGATGGGGTGGGGCCGGCCAGGGGGAATGGGCCGGCCTGGTGGCCAGCTGGGCCACGGCCAGTTGTCGGGGGGGGGGGTCTTTTCCTTTTTCTTTTTGTCTTTCTTGTTCTTTATTTTCTACACTCTGTTATGTATAATGTTGGGCATCCAAATGAGTTTTGTAAAAATATGAGAGCTGGCCCAAAAATCACAGCACAATATATCCTACCACCAAAAACTAGTTTGGGGTAATATCTTTTCATATTTATTTTAGATTAAATAAAAGGTATTAAATATTACTTTCGCCGCTGTTTTTGGAATGTTCGAGCCCTTACCCAATTCCAATAAGGTGGTTTTCATTTTTGAATGGTCTCTGGAATATTTGCTATTTATCTGACATTTAGTTTTCATGTTGGCACACTTTTATATTTCACTTTCATTAAATTCGATTTGACTTAGGAGTTGAAATGCAATTATGGTTAATGATGATCATGCACTGTTGATCATGATGACATGGCATAATCAAAGGGTGATTACTGTAGTTACCATGGGGTGTTACAAATCGTCTCTACTAACAGATTCTTCGTCCCGAGAATTAAGAAGTAGAAGGAAAAGTTCGTGTGGGTATTCGTCACAAGATTATCCTCGCGGTTCCCAATTGGCTTCATCTTCAGTATGATTTGACCACCGCACTTTGAGGAACTTTGGTAACCTTCTGACGGGTTTCGACTTCAAGCTTCATCTCGAGAATGCGGATCGATGCTTTCCTTATAAGATAGATCATCTTGCAAGTCGAGCATCTCGTGATCCACAGCTCGTGCGATGATTCTTGAAGCATTTACGAATTTGCGACACATGGAGAACATCGTTGATATGAGAGAATTTGCGGCGGCATACTCCAATTGTATATGCCACCCTGACCACGTCTGGGCAACAATTGCGGAAAGGACACAATGTAGCGGGGAGCTACACTTGCCCTTGAATCCAAAACGGTGGTGCCCTTTCATAGGAAGTGACACGTAGTATAAACTTGATCACCAGGTTGATAAGTCAAACCCCATCGGTTGGCGATCATAGTGCCTCCTTCTGGCGGTCCTTGAGCCGTCCTTGATAAATTTTCCCGACAATACGAACTTGTTCTTCGGCGTGGTTTAATAATGTCCGGGCCAACAAGAGTCGTTCCCTCCCAGTTTCTGACCAATTCACAGAGGGGTTCGACCCTTTTCGTCCATCAGAGAACTTCAAAGGGGCCATTTTTTCAAGCTGGCTGATAGCTGTTGTTTATAGGAGAACTCGGCATATTGAAGAGATTCTTCCCACTCTTGCCAGAACTATATACACACAAGCTCGCAACATGCCTTCAACGCACTTGATTAACTCGTCAACTTGGCCTGGGTTGAGGGATTGATAAGCTAACTCCAGGTAATTATGAGTTCCATAGCCTTTGGAAACTTCCCAGAAATGACAGTGAATATGCTGCACGGTCTGAACTGATCTCTTTCGGAATACCCGTGGAGTGAAACATTTCTTGAGATATAACCTCTGCTAACGACTGCAGTGATCGTCTCCTTGACGGCAGAAAGTGTGCAACTTTGGAGAGTGGTCGCGACGAAAAGCATAGCATCGTGACCCTTCTGTGACCTGGGAAGTCCTGTAATGAAATCCATCTGAACCTTATCCATTTCCATAGAGGAATAGGCACACGGTTGCACGAATTCCAGCAGGCTTCTGATGTTCTGTCTTTTAACGCGACGACAAACATCACACTTCAGCAAACTCGAGCATGTCCTGCGTCATTCTAGACACACCCAGTACCTTTGATCGGAGATCACGATACATTCTTGTGGCTACCCGGTGAATAACACGGGGGATCCATGTGGCCGTCCTTCATGACTTTTGTCAGTCATAAGCTCGAAGCAGTACCACAATGCGGTCTTTGAATACAAGGTGCATCTTCAGACAGCGGAATCCCTGTACTTTTCAAGGTAGAGCTTTCTCATCGAATCAACTTCACGCATCTTTATGCTTGCCGCATTCTTAACAGCCTTTCTCAAGATCTGGTTGTATCACACAGGTTATTCAGAGAACCCTTGGATAATAACGCATGATTTACTTGCGTAGTTCGTCAAAAAGACGAGGTTTGACTCCGCCTAACCATGAGGTTTGTCGCAATAGACTTGCGGCTTAAGGCATCAGCCATCACCGTTAGCCTTGCCAGGGTATAAGAATACCCCAGTCTAGTCCGCAATGGTCTCCATTCCACTTTTGCTGACCGGAGGTTAAAGAAGTTGAGTGAACAAGTATCCTTTCATGGCTTTATGATCCGTGTATATCTCGCAACGATTACGAGGATGTAATGTCGCCATAACTGTAGTGCATAGATGAACACCGCATTAGTTCTAGAATCATGTACCCGGATACAAAAAGTCATTCCTTCATGTGGGCGTCAACTGACGAGCCATAGCAATCACTTTACGCTCTTGCATTAGACACAGCCTAATCCTTCATGGGAATGCGTCACAACAGATCCACAAAGTCCTTTGCCGGTTCCGGAGGAGCGATAGTAACTTGGGTATTGTAACGGATTGAAACATCTCCCCGTGGATTAAAGACATGTACTCTGGTGTATCCCCTGCTCGAACAGCTGGTATGCCTGCGTCGCAGGTGTGGTGAAAACAAACGATCATCTGAAAACAGAGGAACTCATGATTGTCAAAAGACAAGGAGAAGTATAACCGATCTCGGAGAGAAAGGTTAGACAAAACAATGGAAAGGAAAATGATCATCAGACTAATCAGATCAATGTCAGGGAAATCGCACAGATATCCAGCTCTCCGGGTGGACGAGAATTACGAGATCCTAAGTGTTCGGCGTTAGTAAACTTTAGTTAACCCGAAAGGAAGAGAGTCATAAGAGTCCCAGAGTAAAGATGAGGAATAAAAGATACTAATACCTCCCAATTGGCGACGTGGGCCCGTAAGCCACACAGCCAAGTTAGTAAAACAGTTTTCCGGTTTCTAGACTCAACTTCGGCCAAGGAGTTGGAAAGGGGGTTCCTACAGGCAGTCGGCTCTGATACCAACTTGTGACGCCCCCGGCCCGATCGTGCACTAATCATACACGCAAATGCACACGATCAAGCCTAAGGACTCACGGGAAGATATCACAACACAACTCTAAAACATAAATAAAGTCATACAAGCTTTATATTACAAGCCAGGGCCTCGAGGGCTCGAATACATAAGCTTGCGAACAAGCATCAGCGGAAGCATCAGATATCTGAGTACAGATATGAAATAGAAACAGAAAGGCCTTTAGAACTGCGGGGCAAAATAAAACACTACGATCGAAAGGCGAAGGCCTCCTGCCTGGGACCCTCCGATCCTACTCCTGGTCGTCAGTCAACTCGTAGTAGTATCCATCCTCTGGGTAGTAGTAGTAACGATCGTCGGGGCATCTGTATCAGGGGGCTCCGTCCTCTGGTCATGTCAAACTGATATGGGGAGAAAAAGGAAAACAAAGCAACCGTGAGTACTCAGAAGTACTCAGCAAGCAAGGATCTACACTACATATGCAACATTATCAAGGGGAGGCTGTATATGTGGACTGGGCTGCAGAAATGCCAGAATAGAGAGAAGGCCTAGTCCTATCGAAGACTAGCATCTTCAGCGGTCTTGCAGCAGTAGAAGAGAGTAGAACAATACCATATAATGTAGCAGTAATAATATCAACCTCACCCAGAGATCCTTTCTCGACTCCCTGCGAGAAAGCAATCCCAGAGCCATACATTCATCAACCTCGTCCTGAGATCCCTTCTCGACTCCCTGCGAGAAGCAATCCCAGAGCCATATATACAGGTCTCATCACAGGTATCCTGTTCTAAATTGTATCAATCAGGATACAACTCCGAGTGTCCTTTACCGTAGGACCGGCTATCGATAGAAGTGTTCTTCCCTGCAGGGGTGCACCAACTTACCGAACACGCTCGATTAACTCCGGCCGGACACACTTTCCAGGGTCATGCCCGGCCTCGGCCAAACGACACATCGCAACCCTACCTACGGCTCAGCAGAGAGGTCCCCGCCGGTCTACATCCTAAGCGCAAGGGGGTCTTGGCCATCGCCCCTCGCCCTCCGGGTCGTTGCGTGCCGGGCGAACCAGGCTCCACCCCTCAGGATGGTGCCGGCCCAGCCCGGCCGCAGTGCTGAACTGGACGTCTGACAGAGTTTTCGGCTGATGCATACGATGCAGAACGCCCATACTATGCCCACGTGATGGTTAGTGCTATCAGACCAGAGGCCTGCTCGGATCAAATATCCAAATCGCTAGGACTAGGGGCTTGCGGTAACGAGCAGAGACTCACGAAAGATGTGACCCCGTCGCCCCGTCTCGAGGACTTGCGGCAAGGGTTAAGAATGCCCGGCCGCGCCTCGTATTCACCACTCGGGCACCACACTGGCAACCCGCCTCCACATCACACGCGGGTACCCCTCAGGGTCGACCCGCCTTTCCAAGTAACATTGTAAAGTCCAAGTATCCGTGTGTCCATAACATCAGGGAATCCGAGGTATCACCCTCATTGAATTCCCACTCGATGTATCCCGTCAAGGTGAACTAGGAGGAATCACCCTCACTGGGTCCACACTTGAGGTTTGTACGACAGCGTCGTTATCGGAAGCGGTGAAGAGGAATCACCCTCGATGACCACGACCAACCGAATAACTACTCTACAGATTAACATCAGAAGTGCTACATGAGTTTCACCTCGACACTCGATAGTAACGCTGCAGTGTCGTTACAACTAAGTGGGGGGGGGGTGATGTGCGGTTGTCGGGGCCTGGTCCTTCAATCCCGTTGATCGGGTCTTCTGACGATCCAGCGCGGCAGTCGGGATAAGTGGGGTCACTGATAGGTTCTACCCAGCCCTAGACTAAACAGTTTAGGATATGTAGGTATTATCAACAGCAGGTTACAATGAACAGGCTATGCATCAGAATAGGTAAAGCAGCAGCACGCACACTCAATTCTAATGCAAGCATGGGAAATTAGAAATGGGCGATATCGGTATGCTCAAGGAGGGGCTTGCCTGGTTGCTCGCGGCAGGGCAAGGTCGTCTATGGTGTCTTCGGGATCCGGAGCTGCGTCGGTCTCGGGGACGACGTCGGGGTCGGGGGCTATCGAGAGAGAAGAGGGGGAGGAAACAGTATAATATATAGCAAACATGAGCATACAATACGATACACGGTGCTAGGTGGTAGTCTAACGCAGCAACACAACTAACAGACGGAGCGGGAGAATATCTGACGATATTTTCCCGGGTCTTTGGAATTATCGGGACAGAGGATAAGAGGGAACGGTTGCAGTTTCGGATAGTTAGGGACTCGTGACGACGAACGGACCGGCGTATTCAGATTCGTCTCGTCGTTCTGAGCAACTTTCATGTACAAAGTATTTTCATCTGAGCTACGATTTTTATAGATTTTCTAAAGTTTTTTAATTTCTGGAATTTAATTAATTATTTAAATTAACATTATCCGAAACAGTGTCTTGCTGACGTCAGCATGACGTCAGGACCAGTGGGTCCCACCTGTCATAGGCTGTATAGTTAATTAGTGATTAACTAATTAAATTACTGTTTATTAACACTAACTACTTAATTAAATTAAACCTAATCAGGATTATTTAACTAATTTAATTAATTAATAGTTTTAATTATTTTGTTATTTTATTTTTATTTTTTTTAATTCGTTTCTGGGCCGTGGGCCCCTATGTCAGTGGGCTGGGCTGGACATGTCCGCGGCGTGCACATCTGGGCGCCGGACATGTCCGAGCGTGCCCATTTGGGACCGACATGTCCGGTGCCCAAATGGCACGCCGCGGGGCGCGGACGGGGGGGGGGGGGGGTGGGCGCGGACGGGCGAGCCGCGGCAGCGCGCTGCCAGTGGTGAGCGGAGGGCGCCAGGGGCGCGGTCGCCGCGGATGCGCGCCGCCGGCGCGGTCCGCGTGGGGCGAGGCGGCGTGACCACCGGGGTGCTGGGCGAGCGGGACCGGAGCGCGACGGAGAGGGGGGGAAGAGGAAGCGGAGTGGCGGCGGCGCGGGCGTGCTCACGTTGGGGGCCGAGTCCGAGGCTGGCGGCGACGGGGGGGCGAGGAGGTGGCGCAGGTTGGGGAGGAGGAGGCGAGGCAGTCCGGCGGGGAGCGGCGGCGAAGACGGTGGCGACCGGCGAGGCAATCGCGCGGGGAGCGCGCCGGGTCGGGGGGGGGGGGGGGCGACGCGGGCGCCGGGCGCGACGGGGCGCAGGCCTGCGCCGGATCGGCACGGCGAGGGCGGGCAGCGATGGTCGGGAGGAGCAGCGGTGACGGCCGGTTGCGACGCCGGGGACGAAGGCGGCGGCGGCGGCGTTAGCGACGGCGTCGGCGCGAGGGCGAGGCGGCGACGGGGCGCGTCGGGGCGACGCGGGCGGCGGTGCGGGAGCTCCCCCGATCCGGTTCTGGATCGGGCGGGGGGGGGGGAATGAGCGAGGGGGTTGGGGTAGCGGCTTAGGGTTTCGGGTGGGGTGGGATATGGGGAATGGGGGTGGGCCGGCCAGGGGAAGGGCCGGCCTGGGTGGTGGCCTGGTGGCCAGCTGGGCCACGGCCCAGTTGGTCCGGGGGGGGGGGCTTTTCCTTTTTCTTTTTCTTTTTTTTCTTTATTTCTACACTCTGTTTAGTAAATTGTTGGGCATCCAAATGAGTTTTGTAAAATATGAGAGCTGGCCCAAAAATCACAGCACAATATATCCTACCACCAAAAACTAGTTTGGGGTAAATATCTTTTCATATTTATTTTAGATTAAATAAAAGGTTATTAAATATTACTTTCAGCCGCTGTTTGTGGATGTTCGAGCCACTTACCCAATTCCAATAAGGTTGGTTTCAATTTTTGAATGGTCTCTGGAATATTTGCTATTTATCTGACATTTTAGTTTTCATGTTGGTCAACTTTTATATTTCACTTTCATTTAAATTCGAATTTGACTTAGGAGTTGAAATGCAATATGGTGTTAATGATGGTCATGCACTGTTGATCATGATGACATGGCATAATCAAAAGGGTGATTACTGTAGTTAACCACTGGGGGTGTTACAGTTTCCTAGCCATAGACATGAGTTGTCATTTGATAACGGGATCACATCATTAGGAGAATGATGTGATGGACATGACCCAAACTATAAGCGTAGCATATGATCGTATCAAGTTTATTGCTATCGCTTTCTGTATGTCAAGTATTTGTTCCTATGACCATGAGATCATGCAAGTCACTGACACTGGAGGAGTACCTTGTCAGTATCAAATGTCGCAATGTAACTGGGTGACTATAAAGATGCTCTACAGGTATCTCCGAGGGTGTATGTTGAGTTGGCATGAAACAAGACTGGGATTTGTCACTCCATATTACGGAGAGGTATCTCGGGGCCCACTCGGTAATACAGCATCACAATGAGCTTGCAAGCAATGTGACTAAGGAGTTAGTCACAGGATCTTGTATTACGGAAGGAGTAAAGAGACTTGCCGGTAACGAGATTGAGCTAGGTATAGAGATGCCGACGATCGAATCTCCGGCAAGTAACATACTGATGGACAAAGGGAACTGCATTGGGGATTAGCTGAATCCTTGACATCGAGGTTCAACCGATAAAGATCTTCGTAGAATATGTAGGAACCAATATGGGCATCCAGGTCCCGCTATTGGTTATTGACCGTAGAGGTGTCTCGGTCATGTCTGCATAGTTCTCGAACCCACGGGGTCTACACACTTCACATTTGGTGATGATCTAAGTATACTTGAGTTATTGTGTTGGTGACCGAAGGTTGTTCGGAGTCCCGGATGAGATCCTAGACATCACGAGGAGCTCCGGAATGGTCCGGAAGTAAAGATTCATATATGGAAAGTTGTTATCAGGATTCCGAAAAAAGTTTGAGTTTTTTGGTATTGTACTCGGAAGGTTCTAAAAGGTTCTGGAGTGGGGCCCATATGCATGGGGGACCCACATGAATGTGGATAGTGGGGAAAGTCCCCACAACCCTGGTTTAGGCGCACCAAGATCCTCCCTTAAAATGAATAGTATCATATCCCAAAGAGATAAGATCAGGATCCCTAAAAAGGGGGGATAGTGATCGGTGGGGAAGGAAAGGAGGGATTTCCTTCCTGCCCTTTGGCCAACGACCCTAGGGCCTTGGAGGGCAATCCACCAGCCCCCTCCACGCCTATATAAAGGTGGGGAGGCGTTGGGGGCAGCAACCCTTCAACCCTTGCCCGTTTCCATCTCGTTACACCTCCTCCACCTCGCGCAGACGCTTGGCGAAGCCCTGCTGAGATTGCTCAGCCATCACCGCCACCACGCCGTCGTGCTGCTGGGAACTCGAGCTACTACTTCATCATTGCTCGCTGGATCCAGGAGGTGAAGGCGTCACCAAGCCGTACGTGTCTTGAATGCGGAGGTGCTGTCCGTTCGGCACTTGATCGGGAGTTCGTGGACGGATCATGATTGCATCGCGAAGACGTTTGACTACATCAACCGCGCTTCTTAACGCTTCCGCTTAGCGATCTACAAGGGTATGTAGATCCAATCTCTCCTCTCGTAGATGTGCATCTCCTAGATTGATCTTGGTGAGCATAGGAATTTTTTTGTTTCCCATGCAACGTTCCCCAACAGTAGAAGCCCTCCGTGATCGATTCCCCCTCAGGCAGAGTATCGGAAAAGGCCTCCAGATGGGATCGCGGAAGAACAGAAGCTTGCGGTGGCGGAAAAAAGTGTTTCGGGTGTTTCTCTATTGGTTTGGAAATATTTCTGAATTTATAGAGGTGGAATTAGGTAGGGGTGCTATAGGGGCCCCACAAGCTCAGAGGGCGCGCCTACCCCCCTGAGGCGGGCCCTGTGAGCTTATGGCTCACCCGTAGCTCTTCTGGCCTCCTCTCGAACCTTCTAGGGTCCATTCTGGTCCAGAAAAAATCATCGTAAAGTTTCATCGCGTTTTGACTTCGTTTGGTACAGATTTCTGAAAAGCCAAAAACAAGAAAAAACAACAACTGGCAATGGGCACTAGGTTAATAGGTTAGTCTTAAAGAATGATACAAAGTAGCATAAAAATGCATATAAAGCATCCAAGATTGATAATATAATAGCATGGAACAATCGAAAATTATAGATACGTTGGAGACGTATCATCCTACACCTCTTATATAATGTGGGGTAGACACACGATGTAATCTATGCCAACATAATAGCACAGGCACGGAAGGGGAATCGGCAGCGTGTGCCGGCGCCCCGTCTGGGGTGCGGTTTTGTAGCGGTGTCACAAGGAGGAGCGCCCATAGTCAGGACCTAGGGATATAGCCATGTCGGTGAACCTCGTTAACAAATCTAGGTGTCGTGCTCGTGTGATTGCTTGGTCCTTGATAAATGGACTGTGTGCCTCGGAATAATTCTAACAACTTATGCATAAGGTGTAACTCAAAAGAACTGGCCCTCCTCGTCGTCCCACTGGAGAGGGTGTGGATCCCTGGTTCCTCTTGTCGCTCCGGCTGCGTGGGGAGGTGGGGACCTCGTTCTTCTCATCCCGACGTGTAGATAGGGTTAGCTTAGTCCCCAATGGCATTGACCGGAAGGGATTTACGCTGTTTAGGGTAAATGATCCGCCACATCCCCTTGAGATCGGTGTTGCTTCAGGGCGGCACCGAGATGAGAGTGGCGTGTTCCTCCCGTTGATCTGCGGATCCGGCGGTTTGCGTGCTCCTAGTGATGGTCGGCGTCTTGGCGGTGACGGTTGTGCTCCAATTTGGGCCCTCGGGCGGCTTGGTGATTGCTCTGCTCTGGGATTCGTCGGTGACATCGGCGGATCGGGTGCAGTCGGTGAGCAACTCGATTTTGCTCCTCGTGGATCCATGGATCCCATGATTTTGTGTCTTCTAACTTCTTCGGATCATTGAAGGGCATCGACTTCGACGACTTCAGCTCATGCTTTGACACGCTGGTCCTTCGGGACCATTGTACGGAGACTTTCTGTTCGCGTTTACAAACAAAGTTTGGCCGGCCGAGGCAGGGGAGCAGCGATGGCGGCAGCGGCGGCGCGCCTACGGCTTATGATGGAACTTCAGATTGATGTGCATCTCTGGGACATCCTTATAATTTTCTATGTGTATGAGGTGCTTTGTGTTGATGCTTATCCTCTATAATAGATCTTGGGGCTTATTCGCAAAAAAATGGCCCCAACACCCCCCCCCCCCCCCCCCCCCCCACCCCCCCCCCCCACACACAAACACAACACCGCCACCCCCGTTAACCTGGGCGTACGCATGATGTTTGTTGTATATTTTGCTGAGAAGCGATGAACGGAATGGAATCACTTAGGCGTAGAACAAATGGAAGCTTAAGAAAGGGGAGAAAATAAATGTCTATTTTGCCGTTTCTCAAAGATTTACGGCCGTTTCTATCATTTTTGCCGGGTGGCCGGTGACATACTGGCAATCAATCAATCACGGCCACTCGAGTGCCCGATCGCCAGCATTGGCAAGATTGGCAAATAATCTTTCATCACGAATTAATAGCAAAATCTTCAGTTTCACGCACAAGATGATCCCCTCCTCCTCTGCAGCTCTCCAATACATAGAATCTACCCTTAATTCCATGCGTGGTGCAGAAGGTAATTAATTGCGCATATTTACGCAGCGGCCTGGCAAATATTCGTCAACAATCAGCACTTCTTATCATATCATATTGGTCACACCATTAACTTAGGGAAATTCCCCTATTTATATTTCTCTGCCCTGCACAGCAGCAGCAGCCAATCCTTGGGAGTTGACTTTAGGTCACAATGGCTGCGACGACGAGGGTATCTCGCGCTCTCCTGCTCGTCGGCGTCGTCCTCACGGCCCAGCTGTGCGCTTGCACGGCGTACGGCGGCGATGGGTTCAGCGTGGAGTTCATCCACCGCGACTTCGTCGGGTCGCCTTTCCACGACCCCTCGCTCACCGCGCACGGCCGCGTGGTCAAGGCGCTCGCGCGCTCCTACGCCCGCGCCGACGCACCGTCGGGGCACGGCGTCGTGTCCGAGCTCACCTCCACGCCGTTCGAGTACCTGATGGCCGTGCACGTGGGCACGCCGCCCACCCGTCTGCTCGCCATCGCCGACACCGGCAGCGACCTCGTCTGGCTCAACTGCAGCAAGAAGCACGGTCCAGGTCCGGCGTTCGCCGGTGACGTGCCCTCGCCCCCGCCGCTGCCGGGCGTCGTGTTCGACCCCTCCAAGTCCAAGACGTACCGCCTCGTGGGCTGCGACTCCGGCGCGTGCCGCGCTCTCCCGGACTCGTCCTGCGCCGGCGGCGACAAGTGCACCTACTACTACTACTATGGCGACGGCTCGGCGACGAGCGGCCTCCTCTCCACCGAGACCTTCACCTTCGACGACGCCCCCGGCGCCCGCTGCGGCGACCGCACGACGCGCGTGCCAAACGTCAACTTTGGCTGCGGCACGAACTTTGTCGGCTCCTTCATCGGGGACGGCCTCGTCGGCCTCGGCAACAGCAACCTCTCCCTCGTCACGCAGCTCGGCGCACATGCCTCGGTCGGCCGGAGGTTCTCCTACTGCCTCGTGCCCTACTCCATCAACGCCTCCTCCGCGCTCAACTTCGGCGCCCGCGCCGCCGTGACGGAGCCGGGCGCGGCCACGACGCCGCTGATCCCGTCCAGGGTGAGGACCTACTACACCATCGACCTCGCGTCCGTCAAGGTCGGCAACGCGACCTACAAGGCGCCGCGCCAGTCCCCCGCCATCGTCGACTCCGGCACGACGCTGACGTTCCTCGACAAGGCGCTGCTAGACCCACTGGTGAAGGAGCTGGCCGGGAGGATCAAGCTCCCAAAGGCCCCGCCGCCGGCGGACCTCCAGCTCCCGCTGTGCTACAACGTGACCGGGCTAAAGGAGGGGCAGATTGCGGCGAAGATCCCTGACGTGAAGCTGGGGCTGGGCGGCGGCGCGGCGGTGACGCTCAAGGCGTTGAACACGTTCGCGGTGGTGCAGGCGGAGACCCTGTGCTTGGCGATTGCGCCGGCGTCGGAGCGCCTTCGGACGTCGATCATCGGAAACATCGCGCAGCAAAACATGCACGTCGGGTACGACCTCGACAAGCGCACCGTCACCTTCGCGGCAGTCGACTGCGCGAGGTCGCACCACGGCCACGGCCACGGCCACGCGCCCGCGCCCGCACCGGCCCATGCCCACGCCCCCGCCCCGGCCCGTGCCCACGCCCCCGCCCCGGCACATGCCCACTCCCGCGCACCCGCCCCCGCACCCGCACATGAGCGGCTCCGTGTAGGCGTGTAGCCATAAATCTGTAAACCGTTTGCTTCTTCTTCTTTTTTTTTGAAAATGATCGCCGTTACTAGCAGTTGGTATTTTCAGACGAGGGGATGTTTATTTTCTTGTGGCCGCGTGCATCAACATTGTGAAACCAAAAACAAATATCCTAAAAAAACAAATAGTAAAAAAAGGGTGTGGCTTGGTCTCACTCAGCTCGACTGAGATTTTAACCAAGTCTTAGTCAAGTGCTATAACATGTAGGGAAGAAAAAAGAAAAAACTGAAAAGAAAAATTGCACGAATCTCAACATAAGATCTAGCTAATGGATATAGCATCGACCGAGACATAATCAAGTCTCAAGACTGAAAAGGTTCTCCCGTAACCCTCCACCACCCCCCCCCCCCCCCCCCCCCGGTGTAACGACATGCGCACTCCCTCTTAATAATACATCAAAAGAAAAATATGATACTTTGTTTGTGAATTAAGAAAAATATGATATATATATATATAGGACAGCACTATTCTAATCCCAGGATTAGAATAGTTATTTGGATCACAGCAGCCCCTATATAGGGCCCGACAGGGCCCTCCCGAACTTCTGAATTGCCGCCGGCCCGACAGGATCCACTGGATCCCGAGACCCCCTGACAGGATCCACCTGATCCCGATCCCGATCCCGAGCCGCCCCATCCCCCCTCCTCCCCTCGATCCCCCAACCTCCCCCGTGGTCGCCGCCGATCTTTGTCGGATCCGCCGCCTCCCCCCCGTCTACAGCTCCTGGTCGGCCGGATCCGCCGCCTCCCCTCCTTCCCCAGATCCTGGCCGGCCGGATCCGCCGCCTCCCCTCCATCTCCAGCTCCTGGCCGACCACCGGCGCGGGCGAGCGAGCGACGGCGGACGCCGGCGCGAGGGAGCCCGCGTCGCCTGGACGCGGCGAAGCCGCCATGGACTTCCAGAAGCCGCATCCTCCTTCCATTAGCGCCCGACGCCTTGGCAGACCAGATGACGGCCCCGACGCAAGCTACGGCGAATGGCACGGCCAACGGAGCAACTCCGCGGCGGAGGCGGCATCGGCGGCGCCTCCAGATCCACCAACGGTACAGGGACTTCCTCCCTCTTGTTGCCTTCTTCTTCAATCTTGCCTTGCCTCACCTTCTTGCTTCGTGCAGATGAACTTCACGCCCCCTGCAAGACATGGATTGCCATGGCATTGATCTCCTACCTCCCCGACGAATTGCTCTCAAGGTGGCCTATCAGCTGCTGGGAAAAGGTTGGCCGACCTTCTAGCCAGGGTATGGTTGAACTTCTTCCTTCTGTTTGTTATTTTCTTACAGCCATGTGAAGTTCAGGTGGTGTGTGAGCATCAGTCCAGGCTACAAAAAGCTTTTTTAAAATCTGCCTGCTTACAGCCATGTGAAGTTCAAGTGGTGTGTGAGCATCAGTCCAGGCTACAAACACTAGAAAATCTGCCTGCATTCACATTCACATGTGAAAAAGTCATGTGAAGTTCAACTAGTAAGTGTGTTAGAGTTCAGGTTGGTATGTATCTGGTTCTGTGCAAAAAAATAAAAGGAAAATAGAACATGCATGTGATCTCACATGAAGGTCAGGTTGGTATGCACTAGTAGTTCAACCATTCAAACTCATGAAGGTTCAGGTTTTTTAACTGTAGACAGTATTTCCCCTTTGCAAAACAAGAAGTTCAGGTTGTGGAGAGTGCTCAGTTCAGGTACATATAAGTAATCAAATAGTGTAGAATTAACAGGATGTGAGTTTCATTCTGTGAAGGGTGCTCAGTTCAGGTACAAAAGTATTGGCAGATGCTCAGCTCAGTGCATAGTGTGATGCCTGTCATAGGGGGGAAAATATGTACATGAACACCACTTTTATATGAGAAGTTCAGGCTGTGAATAATGCTAAGTTCAGTTACAAAGGTATAGGCAGATGTAACTTGTGTGCTAATAGACATTTTTTTCTTTTATGTCAACAAGACGAGAGACGCATGAAGAAGCTTAGAAGTTCCCAGCAGCAAGTACACAATCCAAAGCCTGTACGCGTTGCACCACCCCCTCAATGGGTCACACCTCAAACGCACCAACAGCATTACCAACCTGCTCCAGCCCAAAAATGGATGACACCCGAAACACATGGAGACTTCCAAGATGCTGGGTCACAGCCCTATCCGCACAACCTTGCGCCTCCACCTAATTGGGTGACGCCAGAAATCCCCCGCGGATTCTTTGTATCCACCAGCAGACTCCCAAGCACGCCGATGGAGGAGGGGGTTAGCTCAAGTCCTGCGTGTAACTCTGGAGGTTATCCTGGTGTGCCTCATCAATGCCAAAGTAAAGCAACTAAACCGGATCCCAGGACAAATCCAACAGGAACACACACACACGGAAGAGAGTGCTCTGCACACTACCACCGTTGGATCCTGCTGCTGCTGCTACAAGTCAGAATTGTACGGGACATAAGGTAGATGGATTGCTTCACAAAACAAAAGAGCAAACCAAGACCAGGATCGCAATACCTCCACAACCACCTCAAGCAAAAAGGACGCAAACAAGAGAGAGGCCATCTTCAGCCCTCCTTCCTCCTCATGATCCACTGCTGCATCCTGCTATGATTACTCCGCCGTGCCCCATCCCAGAGGGACAGCAGCAGACTCCGGTGGAGTTGCGATCATACACGCACGTAAGTGAAACAAAAAATATTTATATACGCATCTTGTATTATCTGCAAATTTTCTGCTCCCTCCAGGATAACAAGTTCATAAACTGCATTTTAACATGCCGTTTGGATTATTTTTTCTTTTTCTGCAGACACCGGATCTACCGGATTATCTAATACCAAGACTAAAGATGCGATTCCAAGATGTAGAGAAAGCAAGGGAATTTTATAACAGATACGCCAGACACGCTGGTTTTGGAATCAGGAAGACGGGGGGAAATGACTACCACAAGTATTTTGTTTGAGCCTTCCAAGGGATACACACATCTTCTGTTTCAGAGGCTAACAGGAAGCGAAACAAAACATCGCAGAGGACAGGCTGCAATGCAAGAATGAGGGTGAAGGTGCAGGAGGATAACACATGTGTGGCAGTGGACATTGAGTACAATCATAATCACAAACTCATGCAAACTGATGACATGCTGGTATTTTTGCACTCCCACAAGAATTATGACCCCACTATTTTGGAGTACATAAAGCTCCTGCAGTACCATGATGTCAAGCACACAACAATCATGTCCATGCTATCTGAAAATGAAGATGGAAGCTACTTCCTAAGCATGACCGGATGAGACCTACTAAACCAGTAAGTATTCAAACATCCACATACTGCAATGTAAAATAGCATCCTAGGTCACAACCCTTTGCTAGCAAAAATAACAAATGCATGTTTGCATGTAATTTGCAGGAAAGCCATGAATGCAAGGAAAGATGATTTGGATGATGTATTGAAACTTGTTTCATTCTTCAAAGACATGAAGGCAATCAATGATGAGTTTTTCTATGACATCCAAGTGGACAAGGACAAGTCAATTAAAAACATTTTCTGGTCCAATGCAAGCTGCCGAGGAGCCTATCAAGACTTTGGCGATTGCGTAACATTCGACACAACTTACAAGACCAACAGATTTCATATGCCTCTGGGAGTGTTTGTTGGAACAAACCATCACTTGCAGTCAACGATATTTGCTGTTGCCCTGATAAGAGACGAAGATGCAAAGTCATTCAAGTGGCTGTTCGATACATTTGTACGGTGCATGAACAACAAGCACCCAACTTGCATTCTAACAGGTGAGTTCAAAAAAAAACCTCTTCAAGTTTCATCATCTTTTCAGTCTATGGGTCTGTATTGGGTACATTGGTTTTATTTGAAAATAATGTAAAGAATGCAGTTCAACCACTGTTAGCACAGAAGTCCAACTAGCAGTACCAGAAAGCAAAATTATCTGTCACATGTTTAGAAAAAAATTAGTTATGAATGTGAAGTTCAAATACATGAATCTAGAAGTTCAAGGACAAATCTGTAAGAAAAATATATGTAACATGTTCAGAAAAATATAGTTATTTATGTGAAGTTCAGGCACTGCTGCCACAGAAGTTCAACAACACTGCTTTAAGAAAAATTTTGAGTGTGACACTACTAGTTAGTCCTACTACTAACTGTGAAGTTCAAGCACTGGTACCACAGAAGTTCAGCAACACTGCTGTAAGAAAAAATACATGTGACATTCTTAGATAGCCATACTGCTAGAAGTGAAGTTCAAGTACTTGTGCAACATAAGTTCACCATCAGTGCAAAAAAGGATCAAGTTTCATTTTTTTAATTCATGCAGACCAGTGCCCGTCGATGGCGAAAGCTATACCACAATCATTCCCAAACACTGTCCACAAGCTATGCCGTTGGCACATCCTGAAGAAGTATAGGGAATACCTCGCGTTGCTGTACAAAAAGTATAAAAAATTCAAAGAGGAGTTCACAGCTATATTAAACTGGCCGCTGATGCCAACGGAGTTTGAAGATGCCTGGGCTGAACTCGTGCAGAAGTACAACCTGGAGAACGACCAGATGATGATGCAGCTCTGGAGTGATAGGAAGATGTGGATTTCAGCATATTACAAGAACATTTTCTGTGCTAGAATGACTTCCACACAACGAAGCGAGAGCATGAACCACGTGCTCAAGAAAGGGTTTGTCAAGGGGACCCAGAACCTACACAAGTTTGCTAGGCGGGTCAATGCTTGCATACAAACTCGGATGCAGAAGGAGAACGAGCAAACAATGACCAGCATGGTATGATGACAAAAAAAAACACCCCCATCATGTTCTGTTTACCTTCAACATGTGCACTTTGAATTTAAAAAAATGAAACCCATGACTCTGCTTCGACTAATATCTTATTTTTTGACATATGCAGACCAATCCAGTGACAAAAACAACTTACGGCTACGAGGAAGACATGTCTATCAAGTACACGAGAGCCGTGTACACAGAGATGAGGACTAGGATGAGAAAAGCCACGCTATTTCGCGCAAAGCGTACAGCAGAGCCCACTAAGTACCTTGTGTACTACCACAACAAGTCTGGCCATGATGATGAAGAAAGATTTTCCTGGTCAAAGCATGAATTCCAGGTTGTAGCTGACCCAGAGAATGAAATATACGAGTGTGAATGCAAGCTCTGGACACACACAGGTGAGCGGAAAAACAAACTCATTAAATAGCTAAACTAGTAGTATCATATCAAAATTTATGAAACTCATTGCTGCCTCACAAACTATGTATTCTGCATTCATCACAAAATGCAGGCCTCTTCTGCCTTCACATCATGAACATACTCGAATACCTGAAGCCTGACAAATTTCCAAACAAGTATATCCTCAAACGGTACACAAAGACTGCAAAATCACAACCAACCTTTGATACAAGGGACTACAACACAACCGCATCGGATGGCAGCTCAAGACTATCGAAGCAAGACATCTTGCTGCAGCTAAATTTGATGGTTAACAAGAAAGCGATGAGATGTGACCAGCAATATGACAGAGCCTACTATGTTCTCAAGAGGCTCGTGGAAGAGCTTGATGCAATACATTTAGCAAATCAAGCAGATGCTGACGAAAGGATGGCTGAAGAGGACGCTGAAATTGAAGATGACCTTCATTATTATGCAGCTGAAATGCTCAATGCCGCCGCTGAAGCCAACCAATGCAAGCAGGGTGATGGCCAATCAATGGAGCAGCGACAACAAGAGACGATGAAACTGCCGCTGTATTCTGAAACAAAGGGTAGGAAGAAAATTTCTGCAGCAAAGAAAAGTGACAAGAGAGCTCAAATAAAGGCACCACCTGCAGGAAGAGTCGTCGTGCTCGATGAGAATGGAGTGCCACTTGGACACAGGCAATGCAGTGTGTGCAAAAAGGTTGCAGGACACAACAAGCTCACCTGTCCAACACTCTTAGAAAGAAACGATGCCGAGGAGGTCAAGCAACCCAAAGTTCAAAAACAGCAGCCCAAAGTTATAGAACAAAAGAAGGGGCCACACCCACAGAAAGCAAGCAGCAGACTTTGTAGCATATGCAAGGAGTATGAACCACATAATGCAAGAACATGCCCAAAGCGCGCAGATGCTGGAAAGACAAGTAAAAAGCCAGAGAAGAAACAGAAAGCAAAACCTAGAGCCAGCAACAAGAAAGTGGTGGAAGATGAAGAGGAAGACGAAGATGAAGACACCATTGAAGAAGAGGAAGACGAAGAGGAAGAGGAAGAGGACGATGAAGAGGAAGAGGAAGAGGACGATGAAGAGGAAGAGAAAGAGGACGATGAAGAGGAAGAGGTACATGTCAAGCAAAAATCACTACCACCAAAGCCTAGGAGGAGCGCAAGGCTCATGAACAGTTAGACTAGGTCAATTAAACAAACGCAAGCTTATGTCATGTCAATGTGCATAATGTTATTCCACTTTTGAAACAGTATTTTAGGAGAAGCTTACTTGAACTTCAATCGTTGAAGTTTCACAGAAATTATGCACTAGAAGTTCAAGTAAGCTTACTACAGAAGTCCTGGTATAGTATGAGAGGAGGTGCTTGTGATGTATTGCATGAAAGAGCAAGCAGTAATAAAATGAAAAATATATACATTGTGAAGTTCAAGTAATATTACTGCAGAAGTCCTGGTATATTATGAGAGGAAGTGCTGTGCTGGTGATGTATTCCATGCAAAGTGCAAGCAAGAACAAAAATGAAAAACATACACTATGAAGTTCAAGTAAGGTTACAGTGGAAGTTCTGGTATATTATGGCAGGAGGTGCTGGTGTTGTATTCCATAAAAGAGCAACCAGCAAATAAACATACAGTTTTGAAGTTCAGGTCAGCTTATAGAAGAAGTTCTGGTATATAAAATCGATGTAGGAAAAAAATATGCTTTAAAAATAAAGTTTCTCCGTATGAACTAAGGTTAGCAAGCCTAAGACAACGCGTTCAAATATGAAGTTCTGCTTGGATACGTGCAGAAGTTCATGTACAATTCCGACAAAAGATAAAGAAATGTCAAGAATATTTTTGCACAAAGTTACAGCTGAAATACATTCGCACTTGAAAAAACACAAAAAACAAATATAGATTCTATGCAAAAGGATACATATTGGTTGGGTTGAAAAATACCAATACATTACACAACACAGAATATCCTATCCATCTGAAACCAGCAGCCCAGCCACATTCTCTATGATCATATGTTGGGGCCCAAAAATAAACAACACAAAAAAAAACAAGCAGTTCAACCATAACCGAGGGAGAAGTTCAGGTACATCTGTTGGGGCAAAAACATGCAACACATGGAATCTGAAAACGATGCAGTACATTGAAATTCACAAGCCAAATCATTCTTCACACCAAATACATTTGTCCACAAATATCATAAGTAATAGTGTTGCAGCTATACATACACAAATCACTAAAACATTCTTACAACCAAATCTTTACGGAATCGTTCCAATCATTATCAAACCTAAAAATCTGTACGAAATCAAATCTACAATGAAACTAATGCTTCGAATTCACGGGCCAAAGGACTGGATCTCTTTAGGGAGCTCTGCACGCACGACTTCATTCTTCTCGCTAAACATTAGAGTGTGCATGAACTCAGCCTTCCAGTCATCTGCAGCAGCCTGCAAACAAAGAAAATGAAACAATGGTTTAGTAACGGATAACTAAAACCACAGCAGGAGCGTCTCAGCAAAAACACACAAGAAAAGTGAAAGGAATGATGAGACAAGAACAAGGACAAAACATACTTCCACATCACCAAAATCTTCAACAATCTCATCGCCATCATATGAAGAGCAGAACTTCACGGCAAAGAAACCACAATCATTATTCTTCTGCTTTGGAACATCGATAAAAGTCGACCTCTTTGCAATAGTCACCCAGTTAGGCTGCTTGCTCGCTTTGTACGCAGCCTTGCCGTACACCTCCTCGAGCAACCCAACAAATCTCTTGATCTGCCAGAAATAACAAAATAAGATGAAGTCAAAAACATGTTAACCAAAATAGTTAAGTTCAGGTACATAAAAAGCCACACTTGCATAAGATCCAGCTAAACAAATAGCAGAAGTTCAACTTCCAAATCATAGTCAGTTCAAGCAGTATTACCAAAACAAAGACAGCAACATATTTTGTCAACACAAGGCATAATAAACTTCGTGTCAAACAAGAGAATATGAAAGGAGGTACAGGCTAAGAAACACTCATGATATTTTGACAGCCTCCGTGGAAACTCGTTCGTGACGTTTCCATATTAGCGTAAGGAAGTGAATCAAGGATGTCAATGCTCCCACGATATCTATTCCCCACATACACACTGTAGTGCGCCATTGTGCCAATTGGCTTGAATAGTATCAAAAAAACCTGCCAAGAATGAAAGGACCGGTGAACACAAACTACAAAGCATATGTATTGAAGAACCGGCATGAACAAAAACTTCTTGACAAACTCAGCAAAAGGATGCACATGAAATTAAAAAAAAGCAAGAGTTATGAAAACCTAACTAGCTTTGCATTAAGAAGGTCTTCTTCCTTGCGAACAAACATTGGGAGGAGTTTAACAGAATTTTTTACATCGAACTTTGGAACTGTTGGAGAGAAGAAATCATAATCCAGGCAGTACTGTGCATTCACAAAAACACAATTAAAACACCTCCCAAACGCCACTACATTAAAACTAAGGCAGAAAAAGGGAGATAGGGGTGCAAAGAAATAAAACCTGTATGAAGTAGGGACTGAGTACAACCCTGTCAGCACTAGAGAATATCTCAGAGGTCTCCAGATTATCCTTCCACAAATTTAGGAGATAATCCATTATGTCTCCTTCCATCTGCTGCCCTTCACCGAAAAGAGTATAAAGGACATGTCCTGTGAGGTCAATCACATTGCCAGGGATGCTAAACATGCAGTAGCTTGTCCTGCAGAATACAAAAGGATGGTAAAAATATATTAGAAGTTCAGATACAACAACAAAACAGAAGTTCAGATACTATAACTCAAAGGCAAGGAGACATAAAACAGAAGTTCAGGTACTATAACAACAGAAGTTCAGACAAATATAACAACAGAAGTTCAGACACTATAACTCCAAGGCAAGGGAGAAATGAACAGAAGTCCACATACTACAACAACAGAAGTTCAGACACAGAGTAGCATCTCTGGCAGCAACAAAGTTAAGAAGAAGAAAACTCACTCAGAATACTTCTCCAGACTGTCTTTACTAAGCACATACTGTTTCAACTTCCGGGCCTCGGATAGATGAGGGTAACTGTATTTTTTTAGGGGAGCGACAGGAGAACGCCACTTCAAAGGCAATCTTGATGCTCTCTTGGAGGAAGTTATGTTGCCAGACTCAACTGCCAGTTTCCTCCTGGTGATGACAGCATTCTTCCCACCTCTACCAGCAACAGTACCAGCAGCGCATTTAACATTCTTCGGGTAAGCAATCTTCTCAAAATCATCCTCGGACGAAATCACTTCTGCTTCGGCTGCTTCGACTGCACCAACCTTCCTGGAGCAAGGGGTTTTTGGAGTACCACGAATACCACCATCCTGCTTCCCCAACTTGGAAGGAATAAGGGTTCGAGGTCTATCATCTTCTATCGGAGCTGTACTCATCGATTCCTCCCTAGGCTGGTATTCCTGTGACCCGAGGAATGAGTAGTGTTAATCGGTCAAGTCCAACGGATCCACTGTCAAAAGAAAAGGAAGAGAAAACATCACCATTAAATATAACTGAAGTTCAAGAACAGCACAATGTGCAGTCCAACTAATAAAGATGACATGGTTACTACTCAAGCTGACCTAAAAAAATTAGTTGCATTAAAAAACTAAATGAAGTTCACGCACAACCAAAGGCACAGTTCAAGATAAACCGATGAACTGGAAAACATTCAACTACAGCTAACAAAACCATAGAAAGGCATCATCTCTGAAGTTCAAGCAGAAAGAAATGCTCATGTCCAAGTAAGCAATGGAAGGAAAGAAATTACTGAAACAAATCACACAAGCAAAATAAAAAAGATAGAAATGAAGTTCATGTACAAGAAAATGCTTCTCTCCTTCTGAAACCAGCAGCCCAGCCAGATCTCAAGCAAAAGTCCAACTTCAGAGAAAAATATGAAGTTCAGGTAGAATAAAAGATGCAGTGCAGGTAAGAAGTCCAAGTTCCAATACTTACATGTGTAGTAGCTAAACAGAGCTTGGAAGTCTGTCTCAAATAGGTTAGAAGAAGCGATTGAGTACAGCCACGTCTTCCTGATATCCGCGATATTTTCATGGGAATAATTTGCAAGAACCCCATCATGATACGAATTAACATTCGTAAGCATGAAGAATCCGCAGTCGATACTGCCATCAAACGCAGTAAAAGAACAGTGTTAGAACAGAAAAAGAAAGCCAACGAATAAAACACGTCGCAGCTTAAGTACAACTACAGATAAACAGAAGCGATAAAGAGAAAAAGTGGAACTCATACTTGTTTTGCTGCTGGGGCACATCAATCCAATCCAGAGGGAAATGGTCGATGGTAAGAGGACTGAAGGGTGTCTCCCTGTCGTTGCTGGCATCGCTCCAAAGCTTCTTGATGTTATCGGTCATCCGCCGAAACAGGCGTACCGCACATTCATCTTCTGGTCCATAATAGGAGTCGAGAAGCTGGAACCTTGAATTCTTCACGTCAAGAAATATCGAAACCCAATGACCAACACCACCCATGGAAGCAGGAATCTCAGGCAGGTCAAAAGCGGGGAAAACAACCTGAAGCAACATAAACACACGAATCATTAAAAACTGAGAATTAATATGAAATGGTACAAAGAAAAATGAAACAATATTAACACAGTGGATCTCAGTGCAAAACTAATACAGAGGCAAAGAACAAGATATTGCATACCGAATCATGTGCATCCATGCTATCTGGACCACTTGCCAAGAAGTACTTCCTCAAACGGGAATCAAATTGACCTCTGAAAATCTTGTCCTAAAATAATGCAGACAACACCAACATATGAAAAATACATAAATGAGACAAACAAGTTTTAACTAAAATGGTAAGGAACAAAACGGAAAAGAAATCACTATATGGTTGACTTACACAAACCCAATACGGCAGGATGAGTTTATCCGATCCCTGGTACTTCGCACGTAGACAGTAGAGTGCACACTCAGCCACATTGGATGTAAGCATTCCGCGAGGACCAAAAGATATTGCGACTTCTTGAACAGAAGCTTCACACTCCTTGTTTTGGAACATAATCATTGATCTAAAAGCCAGCAATAGAAAGAAAAACAAGTTCAGCATCAGGAACTCAGGAGGTTCATGACACATACAAGCACAGAAGTTCAGCTATATCACAACAGGCAGTGCAGTACAAAATGGCCAGAAGCTCAGCACCAGAGAAGTAAATAAGAAGTTCAGGAACATATAGTAAAGAAGTTCAGGTATGAAACCACAGGCAGTTCACAGGGGGTACATGGATGATGTAAATATTGACCAGCTGCACTCACCTCTTGGAACGATTATTCTTAAGCCTAGTTACACTGTAATAAAAGTCATCAACCTTCTTTCGGACAACAGCAAGGTTGCTATCTGCTCACCAAAAGAAATAGAAATTAAGAGCAACACTCAAGCACATAGATTCACGACAGTTTCAATTAAGAGCAACATTCAAGCACAACATTCAAACACAAGCACATCTCAGCTGCTACACCAGAAAAGATAAAATCACAGGATCATAAACATCACAACCCATGCATTACAAACCTTCACCCCACATAGAAAACAGGTTCACTTAACTTTATTTACAACCCACACGACAAAGCACAAACCCAGAAGTTCAACTTAGACCACACAGGCAGTTCACAGGGGATATCATGGACTAAACCAAACAACAAAAGGGAGGGGGGTGGGGAAAGAAGAGAGAAGCATGCTCCTCTCTTCATGGATCCATGCCTAGACCAGTGGCAGCACTGGAATGATCAACCTCCTCTCCATAGCTATCTCTTTCAGTCTCATCATCGTCATCTCCAGTAGACATTGCAGCGTCGTCGGGAAGGACAGCAGCAGCAGCTGGGGCAGCTGGAGAATCTGAAACAACAAAAACAGTTGGTTGTGTTTGAACATCATCAACAGCAACTGATGGCTCTGCTGCAGGAGACTTATCCGGGCTTGCAACAGCACTACCACCAGTCTCAACAGCAGACTCAACAGGATCTTTCTCCAAAATGATGTCTCCAGTTGTCTTGCCCTGCTCAGCATCAGAAACCTCAGCGCCAATGGACGACTGAGGTTCAGTCAGGTCCACCCCGTCGAAGTAGCCGGTGCCTGAGACGGACTTGTCTGCAACCTTCTCTGGAGGAACACTAACATCATCATTCTGCGGCAAAAGAACAGAAAGTCATTACAAAGGGCCACATAGTGATAAAATGCACAAACAAGTAAAATAAAAAAATGAGACAAATGGACAAGAAAAATGGTACCTTATTTTCACTGCCATGAACCTCATCAACTAATACATCACTAGCGGGAGCAGGTTCATGCACAGGGGCAGCTTCATGCACAGGAGCAGCTTCATGCGCAGGTAAAACATCCTCCTCAACCCTAGCACCATCATCAACAGCCTACAAAAAAAATCATGTAGAAAACAAATACCTAATCAACAGAAGTTCACATTGCATAATCAGAGAAGGTCAGCTATCACAACCGACACATAATGGAAGTCCAAATACAGTAAACATAGCAGGTCAGATATCAAACTACTCTAAGATACAAAAGGGAACAAAAAGGGCCAGTCATCGAAGTCATGGAAGTTCAGGTGCTGTAGCACTTGAAGTTCAGGTTCTATAAATAGAGAAGGTCACCTAGGAAACACTAGTACTAAAAAGAAACAGTTTACGACACATGAAATCAATAACGGTCGCCTATGACTACAAACAGTAATAACTGAAAGCTAACAATGAACATTAGTGCAAAGAAATATCAAAAGCCAACATAAACAAACCTCTTTGGTATGCTCCACGTGGCCTCCTTCACGACCCAAACGAACAGAATCCTGCCTCTGAATCTCTCTCACAACAACACTTGCCTCATCTTCAAAAGGCTTGCAACGAGCATCCTGCATTTCCTTGAACAGCCCAAATCTAGCACGGAGGTGGGAAGTGCTCTGACGAAGCTCTTCAAGAAATCTAGCTTCCATTGACAAGACCTCCTTCGAAGAATCAGCATCAAAACCGTGTCCGGGAGGAAGAATCCCATCAACGCGACTAAGACGATCAACAGTTGACGGAACATGGGCCAACTCCCCACAAACGGTTTCAAGAAGACCGTCAATCCTAACCAGCGAAACATTGGCAGCTTCAAACAAATTCTCGGAAGACACGCCACCTGCAGCACTCACACGGGCAGAAGAACCTCCTGGATCTACAGGGGGGCACCAGTATTAACATCCCGGGAGAATTCAAATCTTGGGAAGTTCCACGCCCTAGGCCGGCGGCACGAGGCATAGTTAGAACAGGACGTTCAATAACCCTAAAGAACACAACCTCAGCCTATGTCTTCCACTGCATACAAAAACAAAAGTCAATGCGTCAGAAAACAAACGAAGGAACATGGGAACAAAAATATAGAAAGCAGTACCAGAAGTTCAAGTTAAACTACTCAGGAAAGAATGATGCATAGAAACACTCACAAGCAGTCTCCCAAACACCCAGTTGGCTGGGTCATCATCACCCTTCTTGACCAAGTCAGCCGCAGCAAGCTCAAGAAGCTTGACCTGATCCATGAAATTGATGCGAGGGGTCCTCAAGTCAATATTAGGCGTCTTGCCAATGATAAGGCAGTCCAGATACATAAGAAGCGGCGCGATGGCACAGCCTGTGACAGTTTTTCCTCTGCTAGTACCTTGCTGATACCTAAGAACAGCACTCCGAATATCATCAACAACCAACTGGCAGTAGTCCATATCTGCCATATCCTCAAACACAAGATTCTCAGCCATTGCTGCCTCCCTAGACACTCGTGTAGACGTTCCAGGGATAACCACCTTCATGAAAACAATCAGGTAAAACACCTGCAGAGCAAGATCATCCTTCGTCTCATCCTTCACAAGTTCCGCGAGGATATTCCGCAGATCCTTTGTCTTGATGTCGTCACTCCTAGCGTATCCAAGCTTGCCCTTCAACCTCATAACAGCATCATCGAACCCATCATTCGAGGGCCTAGGAGGGGTATGATTACCTTGAGGGAATCCAAACAGATGGTGAATAGCATCACTTGTAATACGCAGAACGTTGTTCGCCTCACCCATGTCCAGGATCATCGTTTTAGGGTCAATCCTCGTGTAGATGTTGCCCATCAAAGGACGAGAAATGTTGGAATCAACCTTCAAGTCAAACACACAACCAAAACCAGCCTTGATAACCCTCGTCTTGTGCCTAGTTTGTAGCATTTTCGCACACGTCTTTGTAGGGTAATGCAGCAAAAAACAAAAAATTTCCGACCTACGCACCAGCCCAAGACCACTATGGAGACTGCATACAAGGTTTGATCTTTTCGTTACCGACTCGTAGCGCAGCGGAAGTAGAGTCGATGACGATCGGCGGTGCAGATCCCCGCAGCTAGGATTTACAACCTCCCAACCGCGAGGATGTATACCCTCGTCTTCCCTTCGGACAGCCCTCCGGGAGGCGGTCGAACAGTCCCCCGGACGGTGTGGCGGACAGCCCTTCGGGAGGACCTTCGAAACTCCAACGGTCACTCGGACAGCCCTTCGGGAGGACTCACAGAACTTGGACCGTCACTTGGACAGCCCTTCGGGAGGCACTCACGAATAGCCCCTCGGGCACTAAGATCGAAACTACGACCTATCTACAGAGTTGCACACATACGGTGTCATCTATCCGGCAGGGCTTCGCCGTCCAGAACTAGTTCCCACCGGAACCCAGACAGCCTTTTGGCTCTACGAAACTCTTTTCATGGGAGGGAGAGAGAAGCCAGATCATTGCATGGCACTAGTATGTGAGAAGGGATGAAGTTTGTGGGCAGCCCACTCTCCTCTATTTATAGGAAAGCCAAGGGGTAAAGTTGGCATTCACAAATACCAAAAGTACCCCCACTTTATGTCATTTACATAAAGAATAAAACAAAAATGAGTGCCATGTGGAGCTCCATGGAGCTCCACCCTCCATGGCCGGCCACCCCTTGGAGGGGCCCCCCAAGGGGGCCTCCTTAGTGCCCAAGGCTTCTAGAAGCCTTTTGGGAAATTTCCCAAAAGGTGCTTTCCATAAAAAATCCCAAAAAGCACTTTCACTATTCACGACGACATTTTTCAGCGTCCGTTCGAACTGAAAATATTTATGTGGGCTTAGAACATTTCCAGTACCCACTAAAATAATTTTCAACGCGTTCTGGAACAATTCCAGTTTAGTGATTTCATCTGCGAAAAGCATCTGAAGCGGTTTCGGCAGCTCCGGAACATTTCCGGTTTTCATCTCCGAAAATTCCAGAAAGTTTCCAGAATGATTCTGGCACCCTCCAAGAATTATCAGGCATGTCCCGAAACTAATTTGACTTTATGGTATCCTCTGAAACAACTTTTCAGTATCACCGGAACTCATCCGGTGACCTCCCTCGTCGGAACTTTTCCGCTGTCTCCGGAAAACTTTTTCCGAAAACTTTCTCTCAGACTCCCTGTCTAGTATTCAGCAGATAGATGACCCTTAAGCGTGTGACCCTATAGGTTCGGTGAAGTATAGACATGACCCGGAACCCCTTCCGATCAATGATCAACATCGGAGCCGTGGACACCCATATTGACCCCTATACCCACACGAATGAATATTCGAGTGAACCTCCAGTTGCCGTGTGCTATTCCTGTTGCTTCGTGATATGTTACAAATACCCGAGGTGAGACATGATGGCATCCCCGTGGGTCAACAACTTGTCCACTATGCCAGTTACCTCGTTACCGGTATTTGTTCTCTTTTCTCGTTCCCGTGTTCTGGCATCCCCGTGATCAAATCACAAAGTGTCTGGCCAGACGATGATGGATACCGTAACACCGAGAGGGCCCAGAGATATCCCTCCATCGTCGGAGGAGCAAATCCCAATCTCGAGCTATCAAGTTACTTGACACACTTTTCCATGAACCCGTAAGCCGCCGTAATAGCCACCCATTTATGGATGACATTTAACAAACCCCAAAGTTCATGAATCAAGCATGAAGAAACTCGATACTCTCATGGTCTGAGGAATCATGCAAATGTTAACCATCTCTGTGTTATTAACTATTAACTTGTGACGGAAGAATCTCATAGCATAACATCAATCGGGTCGATTCAACACAAATGTTCTTCTAACATTGTGCCCTCAAAATTGCCGGCATAGTCATGCCCATGATCAGGAAAACAGAACCATCATGCAACACTGGAGCTAGTCTCAGAGGCCAGACTAGGAATACATTTTACCGTTTATTATTCCACACGTGCATATGAGACTTCCTCCGAGCCTCGTGGTTATTTTAGACTCGAGAACCATAGCAGTTATAGCATGGAACATAAACCTAATTATGAACAGGGAGATAATCAATAACATTTATTATTGCCTCTAGGGCATATCTCCTACAGTCTTGACCTCTCCTAGTGAGCAGCGAACCATCTTGTTAAAACATTTCGCCTCACCTCCTCCTTGGCCACCTTCTTCGGGCGCTTTGCCTCCTCTCTTCCTCCTCTCAGGCCGCTTCACAAGCTGATACTGAAAAAAATGCAATGACAAGGAAAAAAGGCAGAACAATGAGTTACACAAGCTTCACCAAAATTCCACTAATGGCTACATACGCAGTACATTTCAGAAGTCCAACTATGTCTACACAGGCAGTACAACCATGCATGACCAGAAGTAAAGATGCTTTCAACAATGTTGGAAATTTACAAAGCAGAAGTTCAACCATGTAAAACAAGGCAGTAATACAACATGTATACCAACAAGTTAAGCTAATTTCTTCATGTATATATCCAGAAGTCCAACTATGTACTCAAAGGCAGTAATACCATAAAAGCAAAGCAGATCGGCTAATTTATTGGTCTATATGGAGCAGAAGGTCAGCTATGTATGCCAAGGCAGTGCTAAAAACACAAAAACTACAGCAATAGCGACGAATGCTCTAAAAACCGGTAAACATGAGACATTCATACCTGATTAGCGGCAGCATCATCATCGTCATCGTCCTCGTCATCAGCATTGAAATCAGCATCATCCTTGTCCTTTGGATTAACACGAGAACGCTTCTTCACACCCTTGTTGACCTTTGCAGGTGCAACCTTGCGCTTGACGCCGCATTTCTTCCCCTTACCAGATGCACCAGCACCAAGCAAAGAAGGTGTAGGTGCGGCAGTGGCAAGAACATGAGGACTACGGCGTGGCGTACCACCAAGTCCTAGGCCTTCCTCTTCAGCAACTTCTGCAGGCCTTGAAACACGTGGGCTCCTCCGAGGAGTAACTTCACCAACTACTAGCTTCCTCGCAGCGGTCTTCTTGATTTTCTTCTTAAAAGGGACAACTGTGCCATCACTGCCACACGGCACGTCTTCCTCAACCATGAGCTCAGCCGCATGAACAGATCCAGGAACATTAGAACCTTTCTCAAGGCGGGCCGCCCTCTTCTTGTCAAAATCTTCTTGCTTCTTCCTCTTACGTTGGTCCTCTAGGAGAAGCTTGTGACGCCCCCGGCCCGATCGTGCACTATTCATACACGCAAATGCGCACGATCAAGCCTAAGGACTCACGGGAAGATATCACAACACAACTCTAAAACATGAATAAAGTCATACAAGCTTTATATTACAAGTCAGGGGCCTCGAGGGCTCGAATACATAAGCTTGCGAACAAGCATCAGCGGAAGCAACAGATATCTGAGTACAGATATGAAATAGAAACAGAAAGGCCTTTAGAAAGGCGGGGCAAAATAAAACACTACGATCGAAAGGCGAAGGCCTCCTGCCTGGGACCCTCCGATCCTACTCCTGGTCGTCAGTCAACTCATAGCAGAATCCATCCTCTGGGTAGTAGTAGTAGACGATCGACGGGGCATCTGTCTCAGGGGCTCCGTCATCTGGTCACGACAAACTGATATGGGGAGAAAAGGAAAACAAAGCAACCGTGAGTACTCAGAAGTACTCAGCAAGCAAGGATCTACACTACATATGCAACATTTTCAAGGGGAGGCTGTATATGTGGACTGGGCTGCAGAAATGCCAGAATAGAGAGAAGGCCTAGTCCTATCGAAGACTAGCATCTTCAGCGGTCTTGCAGCAGTAGAAGAGAGTAGAACAGTACGATATAATGTAGCAGTATCATTAAGTCTCAACCTCACCCAGAGATCCTTTCTCGACTCCCTGCGAGAAAGCAATCCCAGAGCCATACAGTCATCAACCTCGTCCGGAGATCCCTTCTCGACTCCCTGCGAGAAGCAACCCCAGAGCCATAGTATCCAAGTATCCAGTTCTAAAATGTATCAATCAGGATACAACTCCGAGTGTCCTTTACCGTAGGACAGGCTATCGATAGAAGTTTTCTTCCCTGCAGGGGTGCACCAACTTACCCAACACGCTCGATTAACTCCGGCCGGACACACTTTCCTGGGTCATGCCCGGCCTCGGCCAAACGACACATCGCAACCCTACCTACAGCTCAGCAGAGAGGTCCCCGCCGGTCTACATCCTAAGCGCAAGGGGGTCTTGGCCATCGCCCCTCGCCCTCCGGATCGTTGCGCACATGGCCCAGATCCAAGCACCACCGAAATGGCGCCAATCACTCCATGCCGCACTGCTGAACTGGACGTCTGACAGAGCTTTCGGCTGATGCATACGATGCAGAACGCCCATACTATGCCCACGTGATGGTTAGTGCTATCAGACCAGAGGCCTGCTCGGATCAAATATCCAAATCATTAGGACTAGGGCTTGCGGTAACGAGCAGAGACTCACGAAAGATGTGACCCCGTCGCCCCGTCTCGAGGACTTGCGGCAAGGGTTAAGAATGCCCGGCCGCGCCTCGTATTCACCACTCGGGCACCACACTGGCACCCGTCTTCACAACACTCGCCACTCAGGCGCACGCGGGTACCGCTCAGGGTCGACCCGCCTATCCAAGTAACAGTGTAAAGTCCAAGTATCCGTGTGTCCATAACATCAGGGGAATCCGAGGTATCACCCTCGTTGGATTCCTACTCGATGTGTCTGTCAAGGTGAACTCGGAGGATTCACCCTCGATGGGTTCACACTTGATGTGTTGCATGACAGCGTCGTTACCGGAAGTGGCGAAGGAGGAATCACCCTTGATGATCACGACCGAATAGCTACTTTACAGAGTTAACATCGGAAGTGCTACATGAGGTTTCACCCTCGGCACTCGATAGTAACGCTGCAGTGTCGTTACAACTAAGGGGGGTGATGTGCGGTGTCGGGTCCTGGTCTTCAATCCCGTTGATCGGGTCTTCTGACGATCCAGCGCGGCAGTCGGGATAAGTGGGGTCACTGATAGGTCTCTACCCAGCCTAAACTAAGCAGTTTAGGATATGCAGGTAATTATCAACAACAGGCTACAATAAACAGGCTATGCATCAGAATAGGTAAAGCAGTAGCAGCAGCAATTCTAATGCAAGCATGGGAAATTAGAATGGGCGATATCGGGATGATCAAAGGGGGGGCTTGCCTGGTTGCTCGGCGGCAAGGGCAAGGTTGTCAGTGGTGTCTCCGGGCTCCGGAGCTGCGTCGGTCTCACGTCGGTGTCGGGGTCTAACGAGAGAGAAGAGGGGGAGGAAACAGTATAAATACACAGCGAACAAGTGCAGCACAAAGCATATCATGGCAATACGCGGTGACGGAGGTGACCTAACGCAGTGCCAGGTGATACTGGCGAAGGTGGGATTCATCCGGGAATGTTTTCCCGTCTCCGGACATTTGTGAGACAGATGACCGGAGAGGAACGGTTGCATGTTCGGATAGTTAGGGACGTGTGACGGACGAACGGACCGCGTATTCGGATTCGTCTCGTCGTTCTGAGCAATTTTCATGTACAAAGTTATTTGATCGGAGTTACGGATTAAAAGATATGATTTTCTAAAGTTTTTATTGATTTCTGGAATTTATTTAATTTATTTAAATCAAACATTATCCGAAACAGTGTCTGCTGACGTCAGCATGACGTCAGGACCAGTGGGTCCCACCTGTCATACTGTGTTAGGTTTAATTAGGCTTTAGCTAATTAATTACTGATTAATTAAACTAACTAAATAATTAGACTAATTAAACAGGATTAATTAAATTAATTAATTCACTAATTAATTAACTAATTAACTAATTTTTAATTTTATTATTTATATTTCTATTTTCATTTCCTTTTTTTTTATCCTGGGGCTAGGCCCCACACGTCATCGGGCCAGGGGGGTTGGGCCCCACCTTGCAGTGGCCCAGGGGGTCTAGCGGGCAAGCGGGCGCACGGGCAAACGGGCGTGGGCGCCGGCGCCCGTGTGGAATTGGGCGCGCGAGCGCGGCGGTGCAGACCGCGGCGAGCGGCCAGCGTGGGGAGGCGGACCGCGGCGAGGGAGGCCGGAAGCGGGCGGCGAGCGCCGACGGGGGCGGGGGGCGGTGGTCAGGGGCGGCCAGCATGGCCGGCGGCGTGGGCGTGGTGGCGCGCTGGTGCGTGCGGAGGCGTGCGCGGGTGCGTGCAAGCAGAGAGAGGGGGAAGGCGCGGTCGACGCGCGCGGCGAGGTGAGGCGCAGGCGAGCGCGGTGCGAGCGGGCGGGGATGCGCGGGCAGGGGCTGGGCGCGGGTGGGGGAGCGCGCGGCGCGACGCGGGCGTGGCCAGCCGCGGCTCGAGCGACAGCGGGGTCGCGCGGCGGCGGTGACCGCGTCAGGGACAGGGGGAGGGGAAGTCGGGGTTCTCACCCCGCGTTGCCGGTGTACGCCGGCGAGGCTCGGTGTAGCCGAGCCGGTGAGGGGGCGAGGAAGCGGCGACGAGGTCATGGACGAGGACGGCAGAGGCGGGCGACGGAGAGAGGAGCTGCGGGCGGAGGCGGGGCGGGTCCTCAGCGTTGCTCCAGATCGGGTGAGGGAGTGGAGAGGGATCGGGCGACTGGGAGAGTGGGGGGGGATCGAGCGCCCTCTCCTGTGACGGCGCTGGAGGGAGAGGGTGGGGATCGTGGGGGGGGGGAAGTGGGGTTGGGCTCCTAGGGTTTGGTTGGGGGGAGTGGGGGTTATGGGGGAAGATGGTGGGCCAGCCCTGGGCCGATCTGGTCGGCTGAGCCGACTGGCCAAGAGGCCCGTGGGGAGGGGGCCTGCTCTTTTCCTTTTTTTTCCTTTGTTTTTCTTTTTATTAATTCATATATCTCTGTTTAGTAAATGTTAGGCCTCAAGTTGAATTTTGTAAAACATAGGAACTGTTCCAATAAATACTAGGCATCCTCTATCCACTGTCAAAAACTAGTTTGGAGTCAATTTGAGTTCACACAATTTTTATAATAATTAAAATGCATTAATCCTAGCTATTTTGACATGTTAGAGCCCCTAATTATTTTATTTATTGTTGTGTTTCAATTTAGAATAGTCTCTATAATATTTGCCATTTATCGAACATTTTAGTTTTTTGTGTTGAAAACTTTTATAATTCACTTTCATTTTAATTTGAATTTTGAGTTAGGAGTTGAAAGCATTATGATGCAAATGATGATCATGCACTGTTAATCATGCTGACTTGGCATTATCAAAATGGAATTACTGTGGCTAACCACTGGGGGTGTTACAAATCTCCTCTACTAACAAAATTCTCGTCCCGGAATAAGAGGTAAAGAAAAAGTTCGGGGTATTCCGCACAAAGATTATCCTCGCGTTCCCAAGTGGCTTCATCTTCAGTATGATTTGACCACTGAACTTTGAGGAACTTGGTAACTTCTGGCGGGTCCGACGTTCAGCTTCATCGAGAATGCGGATCGGATGCTCCTTATAATAGTGTCTCTTGCAATTCGAGCATCTCGTGATCCACAGCTCGTGCGGAGATTCCTTGAGCATTTACGAAGTTGCGACACATGGAAGACGTCGTGGATATGAGAGAATCGCGGCGGCAACTCCAATTTATACGCCACCTCTGACCACGTCTTGCAATTATGCGGAAAGGACCAATGTAGCGTGGAGCTAGCTTGCCCTTGATTCCAAAACGGTGAGTGCCTTTCATCGGGTGTGCCTCGCAGATAAGCCTGATCACCAGGTTGAAGTCAAACCCCATCGTTTGCGATCATAGTTGCTCTTCTGGCGGTCCTGAGCCGCCTTGAGATTTTCCCGGACAATACGAACTTGTTCTTCCGGCTTGTTGAATAATATCCGGACCCATGAGCGGTCGTTCCCCAGTTTTCTGACCAATTCAGAGGGGTTCGACACTTACGTCCATAGAGTACTTCGAAGGGGGCCATTTTCAAACTGGCTTGATAGCTGTTGTTATAGGAGAACTCGGCATATGGAGAGATTCTTCCCCTTCTTGCCAAACGTATAACACAAGCTCGCACACATTGTCTTCAAGCACTTGATTAACCTCGTTCAACTTGGCCTTGGGATTGGGGGTGATAAGCTGAACTCCAGGTGATATGAGTTCCCATAGCTGTTTGAAAACTTTCCCAGAATTTGGAAGTGAAAAGACCGCCACGTCCGAACTAATCTCCTTCGGAATACCGTGGAGTGAAACAATTCTGGAGATATACAACTCTGCTAACTGACTAGCAGTGATCGTCTCCTTGACAGCAGAAAGTGTGCAACTTTAGAGAGTTGGTCGACAACGACAAGAATAGCATCGTGACCCTTCTTGTGACCTGGGAAGTCCTGTAACGAAATCCATCTGAACCTTATCCCATTTCCATAGAGGATAGGAAGTGGTTGCAGAATTCCAGCTGGTTTCTGATTTCTGCTTTAACGCGACGACACACATCACATTCAGCAACATATCAGCAATGTCTTGCTTCATTCTAGACCACCAGTACCTTTGACGGAGATCACGATACATCTTGGTGCTACCCGATGAATAGACAACGGGGTATCATGTGCCTCCTTCATGACTTTGTCAGTCATGAGTTCGAACGAGGTACGACAATGCGGTTTTCTGAAATACAAGGTTCCATCTTCAGACAGCGAGAAATCCCTGTACTTTACAAGGTGAAGGTCTTCTTCATCAGATCAACTTCAGCATCTTTAGCTTGCGCATTCTTAACAGCTTTCTCAAGATCTGGTTGTATCACAAGGTTATTTAGAGAGCCCTGTGGGACAATACGGAGATTCAGCTGCATAGTTCTTCAAAAGACGAGGTTGAGCTCGCCTAACCATGAGGTTGTCGCAATAGGACTTGCGGCTTAAGGCATCAGCCATCACGTTAGCCTTGCCAGGGGTATAGGAAATACCCAAATCATAGTCCGCAATGGCCCCATCCATCTTTGCTGACGGAGGTTTAGAGAAGGTTGAGTGAACAAGTACTACTCCAAACTTTTATGATCCTGTTATATCTCGCAACGATTACCGGGAGGGTATGTCGCCATAATTGTAGGCATAGATGACAGCAGCTAGTTCTAGATCATGTACGGATAATTCTCTTCTCATGTGGGCGCAACTGACGAGAGCCATAAGCAATCACTTTACGCTCTTGCATTAGGACACACGCCTAATCCTTCACACGGGATGCGTCACAATAGATCACAAAGTCTTTGCGGGTATCTGGAGGAGATAGTACTGGGGTATTGTAACGGATTGACATCTGCCCCAGTGGATAAAGAATGTACTCTGGATGTATCCCTGCTTCGAACAGCTGTAGCTGCGTCGCAGGGTGTGGTGGAAACAAACGATCCATCTGAAACAGAGGAAACTCATGATTGTCAAAGACAAGAGAAGTATAAACCGATCTCGGAGAAAAGGTTAAACAAAACAATGGAAAGGAAAATGATTATCAGACTAATCAGATCAATGTCAGGGAAATCGCACAATCTCCAGCTCTCCCGGGTGGACGAGAATTACGAGATCCTAAGTGTCGGCGTTAGTAACTTTAGTTAACCCGAAGGAAGAGAGGTCAGAGTCCCAGAGTAAAGATGAGGAATAAAAGATACTACCACCCAATCGGCGACGTGGGCCCATAAGCCAACACAGCCAAGTTAGTAAAACAGTTTTCGGTTACTAGACTCAACTTCGGCCAGGAGTTGGAAAGGGGGGTTCCTACAGTCAGTCGGCTCTGATACCAACTTGTGACGCCCCCGGGCCCGATCGTGCACTATTCATCACACAATGCGCACGATCAAGCCTAAGGACTCACGGGAAGATATCACAACACAACTCTAAAACATGAATAAAGTCATACAAGCTTATATTACAAGTCAGGGGCCTCGAGGGCTCGAATACATAAGCTTGCGAACAAGCATCAGCGGAAGCAACAGATATCTGAGTACAGATATGAAATAGAAACAGAAAGGCCTTTAGAAAGGCGGGGCAAAATAAACACTACGATCGAAAGGCGAAGGCCTCCTGCCTGGGACCCTCCCGATCCTACTCCTGGTCGTCAGTCAACTCTATCAGAATCCATCCTCTCGGGTAGTAGTAGTAGACGATCGACGGGGCATCTGTCTCAGGGGCTCCGTCATCTGGTCACGACAAACTGATATGGGGAGAAAGGAAAACAAAGCAACCGTGAGTACTCAGAAGTACTCAGCAAGCAAGGATCTACACTACATATGCAACATTTTCAAGGGGAGCTGTATATGTGGACTGGGCTGCAAAATGCCAGAATAGAGAGAAGGCCTAGTCCTATCGAAGACTAGCATCTTCAGGTCTTGCAGCAGTAGAAGAGAGTAGAACAGTACGATATAATGTAGCAGTATCATTAAGTCTCAACCTCACCCAGAGATCCTTTCTCGACTCCCTGCGAGAAAGCAATCCCAGAGCCATACAGTCATCACCTCGTCCGGTGATCCCTTCTCGACTCCCTGCGAGAAGCAACCCCAGAGCCATAGTATCCAAGTATCCAGTTCTAAAATGTATCATCAGGATACAACTCCGAGTGTCCTTTACCGTAGGACAGGCTATCGATAGAAGTTTTCTTCCCCTGCAGGGGTGCACCAACTTACCCAACACGCTCGATTAACTCCGGCCGGACACACTTTCCTGGGTCATGCCCGGCCTCGGCCAAACGACACATCGCAACCCTACCTACAGCTCAGCAGAGAGGTCCCCGCCGTCTACATCCTAAGCGCAAGGGGGTCTTGGCCATCGCCCTCGCCCTCCGGATCGTTGCGCACATGGCCCAGATCCAAGCACCACCGAAATGGCGCCAATCACTCCATGCCGCACTGCTGAACTGGACGTCTGACAGAGCTTTCGGCTGATGCATACGATGCGAACGCCCATACTATGCCCACGTGATGGTTAGTGCTATCAGACCAGAGGCCTGCTCGGATCAAATATCCAAATCATTAGACTAGGGCTTGCGGTAACGAGCAGAGACTCACGAAAGATGTGACCCCGTCGCCCCGTCTCGAGGACTTGCGGCAAGGGTTAAGAATGCCCGGCCCGCCCTCGTATTCACCACTCGGGCACCACACTGGCACCAGTCTTCACAACACCTCGCCACTCAGGCGCACGCGGGTACCCCCTCAGGGTCGACCCGCCTATCCAAGTAACAGTGTAAAGTCCAAGTATCCGTGTGTCCATAACATCAGGGGAATCCGAGGTATCACCCTCGTTGGATTCCTCCGATGTGTCTGTCAAGGTGAACTCGGAGGATTCACCCTCGATGGGTTCACACTTGATGTGTTGCACGACAGCGTCGTTACCCGGAAGTGGCGAAGGAGGAATCACCCTCGATGATCACGACCGAATAGCTACTTTACAGAGTTAACATCGGAAGTGCTACATGAGGTTTCACCCTCGGCACTCGATAGTAACGCTGCAGTGTCGTTACAACTAAGGGGGGTGATGTGCGGTGTCGGGTCCTGGTCTTCAATCCCGTTGATCGGGTCTTCTGACGATCCAAGCGCGGCAGTCGGGATAAGTGGGGTCACTGATAGTTCTCTACCCAGTCTAAACTAAGCAGTTTAGGATATGCAGGTAATTATCAACAGCAGGCTACAATAAACAGGCTATGCATCAGAATAGGTAAAGCAGTTAGCACAGCAATTCTAATGCAAGCATGGGAAATTAGAATGGGCGATATCGGGATGATCAAAGGGGGGGCTTGCCTGGTTGCTCGGCGGCAAGGGCAAGGTTGTCATGGGTGTCTCCGGGCTCCGGAGCTGCGTCGGTCTCGGGGACGGCGTCGGTGTCGGATCTAACGAGAGAGAAGAGGGGAGAAACAGTATAAATACACAGCGAACAAGTGCAGCACAAAGCATATCATGGCAATACGCGGTGATGGAGGTGACCTAACGCAGTGCCGGTGATACTGGCGAAGGTGGGATTCATCCGGGAATGTTTTCCCGTCTCCGGACATTTGTCGACAGATGACCGGAGAGGAACGGTTGCATGTTCGGATAGTTAGGGACGTGTGACGGACGAACGGACCGCGTATTCGATTCGTCTCGTCGTCTCGTCGTCTGAGCAATTTTCATGTACAAAGTTTTTCGATCGGAGTTACGGATTAAAAGATATGATTTTCTAAAGTTTTTATTGATTTCTGGAATTTATTTAATTTATTTAAATCAAACATTATCCAAACAGTGTCTGCTGACGTCAGCATGACGTCAGGACCAGTGGGTCCCACCTGTCATACTCTGTTAGGTTTAATTAGGCTTTAGCTAATTAATTACTGATTAATAAACTAACTAATTAATTAGACTAATTAAACAGGATTAATTAAATTAATTAATTCACTAATTAATTAACTAATTAACTAATTATTAATTTTATTATTTATATTTCTATTTTCATTTCCTTTTTTTTATCCTGGGGCTAGGCCGCACACGTCATCGGGCCAGGGGGTTGGGCCCCACCTGGCAGTGGCCCAGGGGTCTAGCGGCGCGCGGGCGCACGGGCAAACGGGCGTGGGCGCCGGCGCCCGTGTGGAATTGGGCGCGCGAGCGCGGCGGTGCGGACCGGGCGAGCGGCCAGCGTGGGGAGGCGGACCGCGGCGAGGGAGGCCGGAAGCGGGCAGCGAGCGCCGACGGGGGGGGGGGCGGTGGTCAGGGGCGGCCAGCATGGCCGGCGGCGTGGGCGTGGTGCGCACTGGTGCGTGCGGAGGCGTGCGCGGGTGCGTGCAAGCAGAGAGAGGGGAAGGCGCGGTCCGACGGCACGGCGAGGTGGGGCCCAGGCGAGCGCGGCGCGAGCGGCGCGAGGATGCGCGTGCAGGGGCTGGGCGCGTGGCGGACGCCGGCGCGACGCGCTTGTCCAGCCGCGGCTCAGCGACAGCGGGGTCCGCGCGGCGGGTGACCGCGTCGGGGACAGGGGGGGGAAGTCAGGGTTCTCACCCCTCGTTGCCGGTGTACGCCGGCGAGCGCTCGGTGTAGCCGGCCGTGAGGGGCGCGAAGCGGCGACGAGGTCAAGGACGAGGACGGCAGAGGCGGGCGACGGAGAGAGGAGCTGCGGGCGGAGGCGGCGGTCCTCGGGCGTGCTCCAGATCGGGTGAGGAGTGGGACGAGGGGATCGGGCGACTGGGAGAGTGGGGGGGATCGAGCGCCCTCTCCTGTGACGGCGCTGGAGGGAGAGGGTGGGGATCGTGGGGGGGGAAGTGGGGTTGGGCTCTAGGGTTTGGTTGGGGGAGTGGGGGTTATGGGGAGAGAGGTGGGCCAGCCTGGGCCGTCTGGTCGGCTGAGCCGACTGGGCCAGAGGCCCAGTGGGGGGGGGCCTGCTCTTTTCCTTTTTTTTCCTTTGTTTTTTTTTATTAATTCATATATCTCTGTTTAGTAAATTGTTTAGGCCTCAATTGAATTTTGTAAAACATAGGAACTGTTCCAATAATACTAGGCATCCTCTACCACTGTCAAAACTAGTTTGGAGTCAATTTGAGTTCACACAATTTTTATAATAATTAAAATGCATTAATCCTAACTATTTTGACAATGTTGAGCCACCTAATTATTTTATTTATTGTTGGTTTCAATTTTAGAATAGTCTCTGTAATATTTGCCATTATTCGAACATTTTAGTTTTTATGTTGGAAAACTTTTATAAATTCACTTTCATTTAAATTTGAATTTTGAGTTAGGAGTTGAAAAGCATTATGATGCAAATGATGATCATGCACTGTTAATCATGCTGACTTGGCATTATCAAATGGAATTACTGTGGCTAACCACTGGGGGGTGTTACAAAGCTGAAGAGGCACTCCTCAGTTGCGTGACAGTTCAGTGCATCACCAACCTGCGACTGCGTCTCTGACATCTAAAGAGAGCACAAGGATCCGGAACGGAATCACAAACCTTTGACTGACGGAGCCCCTCCTCAGCAGCAGCAGCAGGGGTTTCTGATAAACCCAACTCAGATAAAACATGTTGATGGTGTTCACAGCTTCCTTCCTCTTGTGACACATCTGCAAAGACACAAAAATCAAGCAAAAAAAAAAAAGTCGGAACAAACAAAACAAAACCGACATGATAACAAGCTAAAAAAACATGGCTCAAGAATTTAAAATGAAAAAAAAGGGTTTTCACATACTAGGTGAAGAAGAGCTGCAAAGCAGAGACCTCGAGGCTTGAAATATTCTCAAGGCTCGAAGGCAACCTCAGCAATCACACTCAAAGGGATTATGGGTGATTTAGCCGCATCAATATTGGAGCTCAGTCTAAATCACTTCTGAAGTCCATCCTTGTCGTCAGGCTTTTTTTTCAGAACTATTCAACTCATCACCAACTACCAAAATGGCAAGTAAAAGGTGCTGATTCTAATCTAATCCGCAATCCTACACCAAAGGGACTTCTACTTTTACAAACAATGTCCAATACCCAGAAGTTAACAATACCTAACAAAGCAGTAAACACAAACCAACAAACTAAAATGTACATACTAATATAAAAACAATCTACACCAGAGGGGCTACTACATAACATGAATGTCCAGAAGTTCAACGATATATAACCAACAGTAAAACAAAATGTTGCATAACAGAAGTTCACCACAAATTTCATTATAACAAACAATATTAAAAAAACCAGAAGTTCAACTATGTGAGCCGCAAGTACCACACAAAAAAGATTAGCTATGACCACAATCTATTTCACAGGCAAACTAAATAATCAATACACATGACATGATAACAAAAAAACAAAGATATACACTATAAATATTGAATCATTTGGAAGTCCAACAACACTTGGTGACATAGTTTCCCACTGTCAACATCAACTAAAAAGTAAGCAACACTCTACTAAACTCAAACTAAGGGGTAAAAAGCATACACATAACCTTTCTTAGAAGTTCACACTAATAATAATGTGCAGTACAACAAGAAAACTAAGTGAAGATATGGCAGACATATATAGAATCTGCTATTAAATACAAGATCCACTACATTAAGATACCTGGAGAAGGTTTGGAAGCCATGACAACACAACCCCCTTGATGAATGAAACTCCAAACCCTAGAACAACCTACTAAAAACAGGGTGATAGATTGCATATATTGCAGGTAGAAATCATACACACAAATACAAAAAACACTCAATGAAACCCTAGGATGAAACAACTAAACATATCAACAGTATGAAAACATGACATAGCACTATAGGCCAGCACAAACAAAAAAAGAATCCATAACCTAACTAGCATGTGACAGACACAATCTGAGACTTCGAAATCAACAATACTAAGACAATTAGATACATCAGATTCACATCAACCTCACACAGCCTCACACCACACCCTCTCTTACATGCTCTTGAATGCTGAAATCACCAAAGGGAAATGAATCCCTCAACTCTGAACGTGAGAAATAGCACACAACAATCATCTCATAGTACTATAGGACTAACGGGGAATGGAATCCACCCACCACACGCACAAGAACCCTAACCTATCTCCACCACCATCATAAGAAGGGGGTAGGACGCGGACGCAAGAGCACACAGGAGGCGGACTCGACAACTCTGGCGAAACTAGAAGAAGCATTAGGGCGGGGCAGCAACTTGTACCTCTCCAGACGCCCCCGCACGCCACGAATCCCCGCGCCGGTTCTTTCCACTCCCTCCACTACGCCACGCGCACCTTGCAACCGCGCAGGCAGTTGCCCGCCTCGCGTTCAGAGCAGAAGAGAGCGGGTTGGGCGAGGGAGACGGGGCGTGGGGGAGAATAGGAGCGGGGGCGTGCGCCTGTTACTTCCAGCACGGGGAGTGGCCACAGGGCGGAGAATCGGGGGAGTTGGAGGGCGAGGAAGGCAGCGGAGCGACGGAGAGGGGGGAGAGCGCGAGCGACAGGGGAGAGGGGGAGAGAGTCCGCGACCTCGAACGATATCCTATTGCGCCCCTACATCAAAAACAACTAAATCCACCAAGCTGTCCTCAACGAAGACCGAAACCAACACGGGCCGACACGAGATCCAATCGCCCGATTTCAGGGTGTATTCCGCCTGCCCGATCAAATTAACAACGCATGAACGGTCCAATCTCACTACTGCAATCAAATCCGCCCTCTATAATTCAAATAAAAACAAAATCCACAGAAGCCGCGGAACCACTCCTCCCGCGGACGAAGAACACATAACCCGAATCAAATCCGTTGAAATTAACGACAAATTGTCCCACGAAACTCGTACCTACAAAACACATTCCCATCATGTTAGGGATCTAGAACATCCATTGAATGCATTAAACTTGTAAACAGACACACAGTTCATCCGCCAAAATGCAAAATTACGAATCAAAACACGAGCATTTAGATGCAGGTATGGGTTCTGGATTACATGTCACATCCCAGAAACACTACCCGACCCGGAATAATTTTCGCGGGGGAAGCCACGGTTGCGAAGATAGCCAGAATTTTGGGTTCGTACACAGGGAAGTTCACACGCGTTACTCTCGGAAAGTTCAGGTTGTGATCAGAAATTATTCTGATCCCCGTGATCAGAATAGTATAATTATAATATATATATATAGGTTCGATAAAGTCACTGCTTGCTACGTATGCACAAAGACGGTGGCTACAATGCCTCCTTCAAGTGGGCCTCTAGGGCAACAAACTCCAGTGCACATGCTGCATTGCAACAAAATCGCAACAAAATACAACATAGCAAGAATCAGCAGAATGCCCACTGTGCTTACAAGTTGGATTTGGCTAAAGCCTAACCTACGATAGGGTCGACTGGGGAGTACTGAGGCAGTTTGGTTTTGGACAAAAGTGGTAAACTAGGTGATGATATGTGTCAAATCAGTCACCTTTTTCGGTGTAGATGTTAATGGTGTGTTGCTGGACCCCTTTTGAGCCCACAAGGGGTCTGGGACCATGGGGATTCTGCTGACCCCTTACCTATTCTTTTTGTGGGCCGAAGGTTTGTCCACTTAACTAGAAAGAGAAATAGGGAAGGGCATCGTCACTCCTTAAAAATCATTCGTGGTAGCCCTGGTGTCCTCTAATCTCCTTTTTGTAGAACATAGCATGCTCTTTTCAAAGCCAAAAAACCACCGCCGACAAGCAGAAAGATTAAGGAATCTTAAACCTGTTTCAGAAAAGCCCGGGCCAACTTCTAAGTCTACGCAAGTGCTCTTTGCTGTTTAGTGAGGCTTGCCTGAAAGTTGTAAGAGAGGAAATAATGAGAACACTAGAATGGAAGCCACGACTTTTGAAAGTAAATACCTAAGCCTCCCTACGCCGGAAGGAGAATGAAGGATCGAGCTTCCAACCGATCTTGGACAGATTCAAAAAAAATGTGTAATATTGGAATGAAAGGTTCATGTCACAAGCAGGCGAAAGAAGTCAATATCAAATCCGCCGCCCAATCTTTGTCATAGGGTTTTCAAGTTAAACCAAAAATTTGTGAAACTAGAAAGAGTAATTCATTGATGCGGAGAAATTTGTAAAATTTCGGATCCCAGCAGGGGAAGTTGAGGATTGTGGGCGTGGCACTATGAAAAACCGGCATCTACAACCATCAAGAGTGCCTATAAGCTGGCTGATAATCTGAAAAGAAATGGAATAGAGCACATCCATCTCTACAAGCTAGCCTGAAAATAGAAGCATTTGGGATTTGATCTGGAAGGCAAATATATTGAAAAAAATTAAAAATTTGATGGAGAAGTAGCGACCCAAATCCCTGGCTACCCAGCACAATACTTTCAGAAGGGACTATTGTAAGAGAGGACGTATGTGAATGTGGACAATTGTGGTTGGGGGGAGTGGGGGTTATGGGGGAGAGAGGTGGGCCAGCCTGGGCCGATCTGGTCGGCTGAGCCGACTGGGCCAAGAGGCCCAGTGGGGGAGGGGGCCTGCTCTTTTCCTTTTTTTCCTTTGTTTTTCTTTTTATTAATTCATATATCTCTGTTTAGTAAATTGTTAGGCCTCAAGTTGAATTTTGTAAAACATAGGAACTGTTCCAATAAATACTAGGCATCCTCTACCACTGTCAAAAACTAGTTTGGAGTCAATTTGAGTTCACACAATTTTTATAATAATTAAAATGCATTAATCCTAGCTATTTTGACAATGTTAGAGCCACCTAATTATTTTATTTATTGTTGGTTTCAATTTTAGAATAGTCTCTATAATATTTGCCATTTATCGAACATTTTAGTTTTTGTGTTGGAAAACTTTTATAATTCACTTTCATTTTAATTTGAATTTTGAGTTAGGAGTTGAAAAGCATTATGATGCAAATGATGATCATGCACTGTTAATCATGCTGACTTGGCATTATCAAAATGGAATTACTGTGGCTAACCACTGGGGGTGTTACAAATCTCCTCTACTAACAAGAATTCTCGTCCCGAGAATTAAGAGGTAGAAGGAAAAAGTTCGGGGTATTCCGCACAAAGATTATCCTCGCGTTCCCAAGTGGCTTCATCTTCAGTATGATTTGACCACTGAACTTTGAGGAACTTGGTAACTTTCTGGCGGGTCCGACGTTCAGCTTCATCGAGAATGCGGATCGGATGCTCCTTATAAGATAGGTCATCTTGCAATTCGAGCATCTCGTGATCCACAGCTCGGTGCGGAGATTCCTTGAAGCATTTACGAAGTTGCGACACATGGAAGACGTCGTGGATATGAGAGAATCGCGGCGGCAACTCCAATTTATACGCCACCTGACCACGTCTTGCAATTATGCGGAAAGGACCAATGTAGCGTGGAGCTAGCTTGCCCTTGATTCCAAAACGGTGAGTGCCTTTCATCGGGGTGACTCGCAGATAAGCCTGATCACCAGGTTGATAAGTCAAACCCCATCGTTTGCGATCATAGTTGCTCTTCTGGCGGTCCTGAGCCGCCTTGAGATTTTCCCGGACAATACGAACTTGTTCTTCGGCTTGTTGAATAATATCCGGACCCATGAGCGGTCGTTCCCCAGTTTCTGACCAATTCAGAGGGGTTCGACACTTACGTCCATAGAGTACTTCGAAGGGGGCCATTTTCAAACTGGCTTGATAGCTGTTGTTATAGGAGAACTCGGCATATGGAAGAGATTCTTCCCACTTCTTGCCAAACGATATAACACAAGCTCGCAACATGTCTTCAAGCACTTGATTAACTCGTTAACTTGGCTTGGGATTGGGGGTGATAAGCTGAACTCCAGTGATATTGAGTTCCCATAGCTGTTTGAAAACTTTCCCAGAATTTGGAAGTGAAAAGACCGCCACGTTCCGAACTAATCTCCTTCGGAATACCGTGGAGTGAAACAATTCTGGAGATATACAACTCTGCTAACTGACTAGCAGTGATCTGTCCCTTGACAGGCAGAAAGTGTGCAACTTTAGAGAGTTGGTCGACAACGCAAGAATGCATCGTGACCCTTCTGTGACCTGGAAGTCCTGTAACGAAATCCATCTGAACCTTATCCCATTTCCATAGAGGAATAGGAATTGGTTGCAGAATTCCAGCTGGTTTCTGATGTTCTGCTTTAACGCGACGACACACATCACATTCAGCAACATATCGAGCAATGTCTTGCTTCATTCTAGCACACACCAGTACCTTTGACGGAGATCACGATACATCTTGGTGCTACGCAAACCCTACCGGCGGATGAATAGACAACGGGGTATCATGTGCCTCCTTCATGACTTTGTCAGTCATGAGTTCGAAACGAGGTACGACAATGCGGTTTCTGAAATACAAGGTTCCATCTTCAGACAGCGAGAAATCCCTGTACTTTACAAGGTGAAGGTCTTTCTTCATCAGATCAACTTCAGCATCTTTAGCTTGCGCATTCTTAACAGCTTTCTCAAGATCTGGTTGTATCACAAGGTTATTTAGAGAGCCCTGTGGGACAATACGGAGATTCAGCTTGCATAGTTCTTCAAAAAGACGAGGTTGAGCTCGCCTAACCATGAGGTTGTCGCAATAGGACTTGCGGCTTAAGGCATCAGCCATCACGTTAGCCTTGCCAGGGGTATAGGAAATACCCAAATCATAGTCCGCAATGGCCTCCATCCATCTTTGCTGACGGAGGTTTAGAGAAGGTTGAGTGAACAAGTACTCCAAACTTTTATGATCCGTGTATATCTCGCAACGATTACCGAGGAGGTAATGTCGCCATAATTGTAGTGCATAGATGACAGCAGCTAGTTCTAGATCATGTACCGGATAATTCTCTTCATGTGGGCGCAACTGACGAGAGCCATAAGCAATCACTTTACGCTCTTGCATTAGGACACAGCCTAATCCTTCACGGGATGCGTCACAATAGATCACAAAGTCTTTGCGGGTATCTGGAGGAGATAGTACTGGGGTATTGTAACGGATTGACATCTGCCCCAGTGGATAAAGAATGTACTCTGGATGTATCCCTGCTCGAACAGCTGGTAGCTGCGTCGCAGGGTGTGGTGGAAACAAACGATCCATCTGAAACAGAGGAAACTCATGATTGTCAAAAGACAAGGAGAAGTATAACCGATCTCGGAGAGAAAGGTTAAACAAAACAATGGAAAGGAAAATGATTATCAGACTAATCAGATCAATGTCAGGGAAATCGCACAGATATCCAGCTCTCCGGGTGGACGAGAATTACGAGATCCTAAGTGTCGGCGTTAGTAAACTTTAGTTAACCCGAAAGGAAGAGAGGTCAGAGTCCCAGAGTAAAGATGAGGAATAAAAGATACTAATACCACCCAATCGGCGACGTGGGCCCATAAGCCACACAGCCAAGTTAGTAAAACAGTTTTCGGTTACTAGACTCAACTTCGGCCAAGGAGTTGGAAAGGGGGGTTCCTACAGTCAGTCGGCTCTGATACCAACTTGTGACGCCCCCGGCCCGATCGTGCACTATTCATACACACAAATGCGCACGATCAAGCCTAAGGACTCACGGGAAGATATCACAACACAACTCTAAAACATGAATAAAGTCATACAAGCTTTATATTACAAGTCAGGGGCCTCGAGGGCTCGAATACATAAGCTTGCGAACAAGCATCAGCGGAAGCAACAGATATCTGAGTACAGATATGAAATAGAAACAGAAAGGCCTTTAGAAAGGCGGGGCAAAATAAAACACTACGATCGAAAGGCGAAGGCCTCCTGCCTGGGACCCTCCGATCCTACTCCTGGTCGTCAGTCAACTCATAGCAGAATCCATCCTCTGGGTAGTAGTAGTAGACGATCGACGGGGCATCTGTCTCAGGGGCTCCGTCATCTGGTCACGACAAACTGATATGGGGAGAAAAGGAAAACAAAGCAACCGTGAGTACTCAGAAGTACTCAGCAAGCAAGGATCTACACTACATATGCAACATTTTCAAGGGGAGGCTGTATATGTGGACTGGGCTGCAGAAATGCCAGAATAGAGAGAAGGCCTAGTCCTATCGAAGACTAGCATCTTCAGCGGTCTTGCAGCAGTAGAAGAGAGTAGAACAGTACGATATAATGTAGCAGTATCATTAAGTCTCAACCTCACCCAGAGATCCTTTCTCGACTCCCTGCGAGAAAGCAATCCCAGAGCCATACAGTCATCAACCTCGTCCGGTGATCCCTTCTCGACTCCCTGCGAGAAGCAACCCCAGAGCCATAGTATCCAAGTATCCAGTTCTAAAATGTATCAATCAGGATACAACTCCGAGTGTCCTTTACCGTAGGACAGGCTATCGATAGAAGTTTTCTTCCCTGCAGGGGTGCACCAACTTACCCAACACGCTCGATTAACTCCGGCCGGACACACTTTCCTGGGTCATGCCCGGCCTCGGCCAAACGACACATCGCAACCCTACCTACAGCTCAGCAGAGAGGTCCCCGCCGGTCTACATCCTAAGCGCAAGGGGGTCTTGGCCATCGCCCCTCGCCCTCCGGATCGTTGCGCACATGGCCCAGATCCAAGCACCACCGAAATGGCGCCAATCACTCCATGCCGCACTGCTGAACTGGACGTCTGACAGAGCTTTCGGCTGATGCATACGATGCAGAACGCCCATACTATGCCCACGTGATGGTTAGTGCTATCAGACCAGAGGCCTGCTCGGATCAAATATCCAAATCATTAGGACTAGGGCTTGCGGTAACGAGCAGAGACTCACGAAAGATGTGACCCCGTCGCCCCGTCTCGAGGACTTGCGGCAAGGGTTAAGAATGCCCGGCCGCGCCTCGTATTCACCACTCGGGCACCACACTGGCACCAGTCTTCACAACACTCGCCACTCAGGCGCACGCGGGTACCCCTCAGGGTCGACCCGCCTATCCAAGTAACAGTGTAAAGTCCAAGTATCCGTGTGTCCATAACATCAGGGGAATCCGAGGTATCACCCTCGTTGGATTCCTACTCGATGTGTCTGTCAAGGTGAACTCGGAGGATTCACCCTCGATGGGTTCACACTTGATGTGTTGCACGACAGCGTCGTTACCGGAAGTGGCGAAGGAGGAATCACCCTCGATGATCACGACCGAATAGCTACTTTACAGAGTTAACATCGGAAGTGCTACATGAGGTTTCACCCTCGGCACTCGATAGTAACGCTGCAGTGTCGTTACAACTAAGGGGGGTGATGTGCGGTGTCGGGTCCTGGTCTTCAATCCCGTTGATCGGGTCTTCTGACGATCCAGCGCGGCAGTCGGGATAAGTGGGGTCACTGATAGGTCTCTACCCAGTCTAAACTAAGCAGTTTAGGATATGCAGGTAATTATCAACAGCAGGCTACAATAAACAGGCTATGCATCAGAATAGGTAAAGCAGTAGCAGCAGCAATTCTAATGCAAGCATGGGAAATTAGAATGGGCGATATCGGGATGATCAAAGGGGGGGCTTGCCTGGTTGCTCGGCGGCAAGGGCAAGGTTGTCAGTGGTGTCTCCGGGCTCCGGAGCTGCGTCGGTCTCGGGGACGGCGTCGGTGTCGGGATCTAACGAGAGAGAAGAGGGGGAGGAAACAGTATAAATACACAGCGAACAAGTGCAGCACAAAGCATATCATGGCAATACGCGGTGATGGAGGTGACCTAACGCAGTGCCGGGTGATACTGGCGAAGGTGGGATTCATCCGGGAATGTTTTCCCGTCTCCGGACATTTGTCAGACAGATGACCGGAGAGGAACGGTTGCATGTTCGGATAGTTAGGGACGTGTGACGGACGAACGGACCGCGTATTCGGATTCGTCTCGTCGTTCTGAGCAATTTTCATGTACAAAGTTTTTCGATCGGAGTTACGGATTAAAAGATATGATTTTCTAAAGTTTTTATTGATTTCTGGAATTTATTTAATTTATTTAAATCAAACATTATCCGAAACAGTGTCTGCTGACGTCAGCATGACGTCAGGACCAGTGGGTCCCACCTGTCATACTCTGTTAGGTTTAATTAGGCTTTAGCTAATTAATTACTGATTAATTAAACTAACTAATTAATTAGACTAATTAAACAGGATTAATTAAATTAATTAATTCACTAATTAATTAACTAATTAACTAATTATTAATTTTATTATTTATATTTCTATTTTCATTTCCTTTTTTTTATCCTGGGGCTAGGCCGCACACGTCATCGGGCCAGGGGGGTTGGGCCCCACCTGGCAGTGGCCCAGGGGGTCTAGCGGGCGCGCGGGCGCACGGGCAAACGGGCGTGGGCGCCGGCGCCCGTGTGGAATTGTGGCGACGCGAGCTGCGGCAGAGTGCGGACGCGGCGAGCGGCCAGCGTGGGGAGGCGGACCGCGGCGAGAGGAGGCCGGAAGCGGGCAGCGAGCGCCGACGGGGGGGGGGGGGCGGTGTCAGGGGCATGGGCCAGCATGGCCGGCGGCGTGGGCGTGTGGCGCACTGGTGCGTGCGGAGGCGTGCGCGGGTGCGTGCAAGCAGAGAGAGGGGGAAGGCGGCGGTCGAGGCGCACGGGACGGTGAGGCCAGGCGAGCAGACGGAGCGCAGAGCGGGGCGAGGATGCGCGGGCAGGGGCTGGGCGCGGGTGGCGGAGCGCGCGGCGCGACGCGGGCGTGGCCAGCCGCGGCTCGAGCGACAGCGGGGTCGCGCGGCGGCGGTGACCGCGTCGGGGACAGGGGGAGGGGAAGTCAGGGTTCTCACCCCTCGTTGCCGGTGTACGCCGGCGAGGCTCGGTGTAGCCGAGCCGGTGAGGGGGCGAGGAAGCGGCGACGAGGTCAAGGACGAGGACGGCAGAGGCGGGCGACGGAGAGAGGAGCTGCGGGCGGAGGCGGCGGTCCTCGGGCGTGCTCCAGATCGGGTGAGGGAGTGGGACGAGGGGATCGGGCGACTGGGAGAGTGGGGGGGATCGAGCGCCCTCTCCTGTGACGGCGCTGGAGGGAGAGGGTGGGGATCGTGGGGGGGGAAGTGGGGTTGGGCTCTAGGGTTTGGTTGGGGGGAGTGGGGGTTATGGGGGAGAGAGGTGGGCCAGCCTGGGCCGGTCTGGTCGGCTGAGCCGACTGGGCCAAGAGGCCCAGTGGGGGAGGGGGCCTGCTCTTTTCCTTTTTTTTCCTTTGTTTTTCTTTTTATTAATTCATATATCTCTGTTTAGTAAATTGTTAGGCCTCAAATTGAATTTTGTAAAACATAGGAACTGTTCCAATAAATACTAGGCATCCTCTACCACTGTCAAAAACTAGTTTGGAGTCAATTTGAGTTCACACAATTTTTATAATAATTAAAATGCATTAATCCTAACTATTTTGACAATGTTAGAGCCACCTAATTATTTTATTTATTGTTGGTTTCAATTTTAGAATAGTCTCTGTAATATTTGCCATTATTCGAACATTTTAGTTTTTATGTTGGAAAACTTTTATAATTCACTTTCATTTAAATTTGAATTTTGAGTTAGGAGTTGAAAAGCATTATGATGCAAATGATGATCATGCACTGTTAATCATGCTGACTTGGCATTATCAAAATGGAATTACTGTGGCTAACCACTGGGGGTGTTACAAAGCTGAAGAGGCACATCCTCAGGTTGCGTGACAGGTTCAGTGCCATCAACAGACTGCGACTGCGTCTCTGACATCTAAAGAGAGCACAAAGGATCCGGAACGGAATCACAACCTTTGACTGACGGAGCCCCCTCCTCAGCAGCAGCAGGGGTTTCTGATAAACCCAACTCAGATAAAACATCGTTGATGGTGTTCACAGCTTCCTCCTCTGTGGACACATCTGCAAAGAACACAAAAAATCAAAGCAAAAAATAAAAAAAGTCAGGAACAAAAACAAAAACAACCGACATGAACAAGCTAAAAAAACATGGCTCAAGAATTTAAAATGAAAAGAAAAAGGGGTTTCACATACTAGGTGAAGCAAGAGCTGCAAAAGCAAGATCCTCGAGGCTTGAAATATTCTCAAGGCTCGAAGCAACCTCAGCAATCACACTCAAAGGGATTATGGGTGATTTAGCCGCATCAGATATTGGAGCATCAGTATTAACTTCTGAAGCTCCATCTTGATCGCAGGCATTTTTTTCAGAACTATTCAACTCATCACCAACTACAAAAAATGCAAGTAAAAAGGTAGCTGAGTTCTAATCCGCAATCCTACACCAAAGGGACTTCTACTTTTACAACAATGTCCAATACCCAGAAGTTCAACAATACCTAACAAAGCAGTAAACACAACCAACAAACTAAAATGTACATACTAAATATAAAAACAATCTACACCAGAGGGGCTACTACATATAACATGAATGTCCAGAAGTTCAACGATATATAACAAAGCAGTAAAACAAAATGTGCATAACAGAAGTTCAACCAAATTTCATTATAAACAAACAATAATTAAAACCAGAAGTTCAACTATGTGACCCAAGCAAGTACCACACAAAAAAGATGTAGCATGACCACAAATACTATTTCACAGGCAAACTAAATATCAATACCATGAACATGATAACAAAAAAAACAAAGATATACACTATAAATATGAATCATTTGGGAAGTCCAACAACACTTGGTGACATAGTTTCACCTGCAAATCATCAACTAAAAAGTAAGCAACACTCTACTAACTCAAACTAAGGGTAAAAAGCATACACATAACCTTTCTTAGAAGTTCACACTAATAATAATGGCAGTACAACAAGAAAACTAAGTGAAGATATGGGCAGACATATATAAGAATACTGCTATTTAAAATACAAGATCCAACTACATTAAGATACCTGGAGAAGGTTTGGAAGCCATGACAACACAACCCCCTTGATGAATGAAACTCCAAACCCTAGAACAACCTACTAAAAACAGGGGATAGATTGCATATAGTTAGCAGGTAGAAAATCATACAACAAATACAAAAAACAACTAAATGAAACCCTAGGATGAAACAACTAGAACATATCAACAAGTATGAAAACATGAACAGTAGCACATATAGGCAAGCACAAACAAAAAAAGAATCCATAAACTAACTAGCATGTGACAGACACAATCTAGACTTCGAAATCAACAATACTAAGACAATTAGATACATCAGATTCACCATCAACCATCACACCACACCCTCTCTTACATGCATCTGAATGCTGAAATCACCAAAGGGGAAATGAAATCCACTCAACTCTGAACGGAGAAATAGCACACACAAGCATCTCATAGTACTATAGGACTACGGGGGAATGGAATCCACCCACCACACGCACAAGAACCCTACCTAATCTCCCACCAAACCATCAGAAGAAGGGGGTAGGACGCGGACGCAAGAGCACACAGGAGGCGGACTCGACAGATCTGGCGAAACTAGAAGCAAGCATTAGGGCGGGGCAGCACTTGTACCTCTCCAGACGACCCCCGCACGCACGAATCCGCGCCGGTTCTTCCACTCCCCACGACGCCACGCGCACCTTGCAACCGCGCAGGCAGTTGCCGCCCTCGCTTCAGAGCAGAAGAGAGCGGGTTGGGCGAGGGAGAGCGGGGCGTGGGGGAGAAATAGGAGCGGGGGCGTGCGCCGGTTACTCCAGCACGAGGGCAGGGGACAGGGGCGGAGAAATCGGGGGGAGTTGGAGGCGAGGAAGGCAGCGGAGCGACGGAGAGGGGGGAGAGAGCGAGCGACAGGGGGAGAGGGGGGAGAGAGTCCGCGACCTCGAACGATATCCTATTGCGCCCTAACATCAAAACAATAAATCCACCAAGCTGTCTCAACGAAGAACCGAAACCAACACGGGCCGACACGAGATCCAATCGCCCGATTTCAGGGGTGTATTCGCCTGCCCGATCAAATTAACAACGCATGAACGGTCCAATCTCACTACTGCAATCAAATCCGCCCTCTATATTCAAATAAAAACAACAAATCCACAGAAGCCGCGGAACCACTCCCGCGGACGAAGAACACAGAACCCGAAATCAAATCCGTTGAAATTAACGACAAATTGTCCACGAAACTCGTACCTACACCAAATTCCCATCATGTTAGAGGATCTAGAACATCCAGTGAATGCATTAAACTTGTAAACAGACACAAGTTCATCCGCCAAAATGCAAAATTACGAATCAAAACGAGCATTTAGATGCAGGTATGGGTATCTGGATTACAGTCACATCCCAGAAAACACTACCGACCGGAATAATTCGCGGGGGAAGCCACGGTTGCGAAGATAGCCAGAAGTTTGGGTTCGTACACAGGGAAGTTCACACGCGTTACTCGGAAAGTTCAGGTTGTGATCAGAATATTATTCTGATCCCGTGATCAGAATAGTATATATATATATATATATATATAGGTTCGATAAAGTCACTGCTTGACTACGTATGCACAAAGACGGTGGCTACATGCCTCCTTCAGTGGCCTCTAGGGCAACAAACTCCAGTGCACATGCTGCATTGCAAACAAAATCGCAACAAAAATACAACATAGCAAGAATCAGCGAGATGCCCACTGTGCTTACAAGTTGGATTTGGCTAAAGCCTACGATAGGGTCGACTGGGGAGTACTGAGGCAGTTTGGTTTTGACCAAAAGTGGATAAACTAGGTGATGATATGTGTCAAATCAGTCACCTTTTCGGTTAGATGTAATGGTGTGTTGCTGGACCCTTTTGAGCCCACAAGGGGTCTGGGACATGGGGGATCTGCTGAGCCCCTACCTATTCTTATTTGTGGCCGAAGGTTTGTCCACTTTACTAGAAAGAGAAATAGGGAAGGGCATCGTCACTCCTTAAAAATCATTCGTGGAAGCCCTGGTGTCTCTAATCTCCTTTTTGTAGACGATAGCATGCTCTTTTCAAAGCCACCGCCGACCAAGCAAGAAAGATTAAGGAAATCTTAAACCTGTTTCAGAAAAGCCCGGGCCAACTTCTAAGTCTACGCAAGTGCTCTTTGCTGTTTAGTGAGGCTTGCCTGGAAAGTGTAAGAGAGGAAATAATGAGAACACTAGAAGTGGAAGCCACGACTTTTGAAAGTAAATACCTAAGCCTCCCTACGCCGGAAGGAAGAATGAAGGATGAGCACTTCCAACCGATCTTGGACAGATTCAAAAAAAATGTGTAATGATTGGAATGAAAGGTTCATGTCACAAGCGGCGAAAGAAGTCAATATCAAATCCGCCGCCCAATCTTTGTCATGAGGGTTTTCAAGTTAAACCAAAAAATTTGTGAAACTATGAAAGAGTAATTCATTTGATGCGGAAGAAATTTGTAAAATTCGGATCCCAGCAGGGGAAGTTGAGGATTGTGGCGTGGCACTATGAAAAAACCGGCATCTACACCATCAAGAGTGCCTATAAGCTGGCTGATAATCTGAAAAGAAATGGAATGAAGCACCATCCATCTCTACAAGCTAGCCTGAAAATAGAAGCATTTGGGATTTGATCTGGAAGGCAAATATATTGAAAAAAAAATTAAAAAATTTGATGGAGAGTAGCGACCCAATCCCTGGCTACCAAGCACAATACTTTCAGAAGGACTATTGTGAAAGAGGACGTATGTGACATATGTGGGATGGAAAGCGCGGATGAATTTCATGTTTTTGTTTCATGTACTCAAAGAAGGGTTTTGAGAGCTGCATTGAGGGCTAAATGGGAAATCCCAAAAGAGAATGAGTTTGGGAGGACGGGAGACGACTGGTTACAGAACCTATATTTGATATTGTAGATATAAATAATTTTATTTGTAAACTCGGTCAAAATTTGTAAAGTTTGATTTTTAAAATATCTATATGCACTACATTATGGAACAGAGGGAGTAATATGTTCAACAAGGTTCTAAAACTATATCAACGGATAAAAATGTTTCACATTAAAGAAGAAACCATCCATGATCATAATTATATATTTAAGAAAAACATTCAGAAAAAACAGATACGAATTGTTCCATTTCCCATGATCAAAGACAATAAACTCCCTTGTGTGAAATTTTATTTTATTTTCTTCAAGGCAAAAATACTCTATCAAGGAAGCCATTTGGAACATTTTTGTTATCATTTCCTATACAATTTACAATATAAGATAAAAACCATAAAAGGTAAATATAACAATATACAAAAAGCAAAAATAAAAGCATGGAAAGGAAAAAAGGAACATCCAAAGTAGAATATAAAATCATGCCAGACTAATAGATCGGAGAGATTATATGCCTATAAATCATGCAAGAAAGAACTCATAAAAATCCAAATTAGATCTTATCATAAGGTGACAATGCATCACACCGCAACAAACACATCAGTAATTACACCATATGGATCACAATCATGTAGTGCAGCTCATGTAATCTTTGTACGAAACAATGTAGCCTCTTCATTGACATTCCTAGTTTACTACTCCCTCCATTCCTAAATATAAGTCCTTTCAGAGATTTCAATACGGACTACATACAAAGAAAAATGAATGAATCAAGACTCTAAAATCAGTAACAATACTAAAGCACGAACGATTTGGTTTTTCCTTTTTTTTGACTTTTTTTTACTGTCCATCGGATTTACCGCTTAAGGCCTCAAATATCTACAGCGAGGGCCCATTACCCACTACCAACAGCATTCTTCTTTCCTTCTTCTTGCTTCCAGAGAGAGACGAGAGAGAAGGGGAGCAGCCGCCGCAGCCTCCACAGTCCCCAGTCCACCCTTCGCTGCCCCGCCGTCTATCGTTCCTCACCACCGTTCGCCGCCGGCTACTGCTCTCCTCGCCCCCTTCCTCCTCCACCCTCGCCTACCCTCCGTCGAAGGAGCCCCATGGGAATAAACCCTAGCTTGGTACACGGTGGTGAATGGCGGAGGTCAAAGGCCCATGACAGCGGTGCGGGGTGAACCTCCCCCACGAAACGGATTCTTCTCCATCCATGGACGGGGGGGGGGCGGGGGCGGGAGCGGGGTGGGGGGGGGGGGGCGGGGGGGGGGGGGGGGGGAGTGTGGGGAAGGACCTCACCATGGTCGTCCATGGATGGAGAAGAACCGTTTCGTGGGGGAGGTTCACCCCGCACCGCTGTCATGGGCCTTTGACCTCCGCCATTCACCACCGTGTACCAAGCTAGGGTTTATTCCCATGGGGCTCCTTCGACGGAGGGTAGGCGAGGGTGGAGGAGGAAGGGGGCGAGGAGAGCAGTAGCCGGCGGCGAACGGTGGTGAGGAACGATAGACGGCGGGGCAGCGAAGGGTGGACTGGGGACTGTGGAGGCTGCGGCGGCTGCTCCCCTTCTCTCTCGTCTCTCTCTGGAAGCAAGAAGAAGGAAAGAAGAATGCTGTTGGTAGTGGGTAATGGGCCCTCGCTGTAGATATTTGAGGCCTTAAGCGGTAAATCCGATGGACAGTAAAAAAAAGTCAAAAAAAAGGAAAAACCAAATCGTTCGTGCTTTAGTATTGTTACTGATTTTAGAGTCTTGATTCATTCATTTTTCTTTGTATGTAGTCCGTATTGAAATCTCTGAAAGGACTTATATTTAGGAATGGAGGGAGTAGTAAACTAGGAATGTCAATGAAGAGGCTACATTGTTTCGTACAAAGATTACATGAGCTGCACTACATGATTGTGATCCATATGGTGTAATTACTGATGTGTTTGTTGCGGTGTGATGCATTGTCACCTTATGATAAGATCTAATTTGGATTTTTATGAGTTCTTTCTTGCATGATTTATAGGCATATAATCTCTCCGATCTATTAGTCTGGCATGATTTTATATTCTACTTTGGATGTTCCTTTTTTCCTTTCCATGCTTTTATTTTTGCTTTTTGTATATTGTTATATTTACCTTTTATGGTTTTTATCTTATATTGTAAATTGTATAGGAAATGATAACAAAAATGTTCCAAATGGCTTCCTTGATAGAGTATTTTTGCCTTGAAGAAAATAAAATAAAATTTCACACAAGGGAGTTTATTGTCTTTGATCATGGGAAATGGAACAATTCGTATCTGTTTTTTCTGAATGTTTTTCTTAAATATATAATTATGATCATGGATGGTTTCTTCTTTAATGTGAAACATTTTTATCCGTTGATATAGTTTTAGAACCTTGTTGAACATATTACTCCCTCTGTTCCATAATGTAGTGCATATAGATATTTTAAAAATCAAACTTTACAAATTTTGACCGAGTTTACAAATAAAATTATTTATATCTACAATATCAAATATAGGTTCTGTAACCAGTCGTCTCCCGTCCTCCCAAACTCATTCTCTTTTGGGATTTCCCATTTAGCCCTCAATGCAGCTCTCAAAACCCTTCTTTGAGTACATGAAACAAAAACATGAAATTCATCCGCGCTTTCCATCCCACATATGTCACATACGTCCTCTTTCACAATAGTCCTTCTGAAAGTATTGTGCTTGGTAGCCAGGGATTGGGTCGCTACTCTCCATCAAATTTTTTAATTTTTTTTTCAATATATTTGCCTTCCAGATCAAATCCCAAATGCTTCTATTTTCAGGCTAGCTTGTAGAGATGGATGGTGCTTCATTCCATTTCTTTTCAGATTATCAGCCAGCTTATAGGCACTCTTGATGGTGTAGATGCCGGTTTTTTCATAGTGCCACGCCACAATCCTCAACTTCCCCTGCTGGGATCCGAATTTTACAAATTTCTTCCGCATCAAATGAATTACTCTTTCATAGTTTCACAAATTTTTTGGTTTAACTTGAAAACCCTCATGACAAAGATTGGGCGGCGGATTTGATATTGACTTCTTTCGCCGCTTGTGACATGAACCTTTCATTCCAATCATTACACATTTTTTTTGAATCTGTCCAAGATCGGTTGGAAGTGCTCATCCTTCATTCTTCCTTCCGGCGTAGGGAGGCTTAGGTATTTACTTTCAAAAGTCGTGGCTTCCACTTCTAGTGTTCTCATTATTTCCTCTCTTACACTTTCCAGGCAAGCCTCACTAAACAGCAAAGAGCACTTGCGTAGACTTAGAAGTTGGCCCGGGCTTTTCTGAAACAGGTTTAAGATTTCCTTAATCTTTCTTGCTTGGTCGGCGGTGGCTTTGAAAAGAGCATGCTATCGTCTACAAAAAGGAGATTAGAGACACCAGGGCTTCCACGAATGATTTTTAAGGAGTGACGATGCCCTTCCCTATTTCTCTTTCTAGTAAAGTGGACAAACCTTCGGCCACAAATAAGAATAGGTAGGGGCTCAGCAGATCCCCCATGTCCCAGACCCCTTGTGGGCTCAAAAGGGTCCAGCAACACACCATTACATCTAACCGAAAAGGTGACTGATTTGACACATATCATCACCTAGTTTATCCACTTTTGGTCAAAACCAAACTGCCTCAGTACTCCCCAGTCGACCCTATCGTAGGCTTT